>VCJK01000973.1:16922-31012 GCA_024139485.1 Backusella psychrophila | reverse complement strand
AAAGCTGTTTACTTTTTTTTTTTTTTTCTATTTTAATTTTGGCTGTCAAAAAATAAATCATATGATGATATATGTTAGTTTTACGGTGGAAACAAATAATAATAAAAAAGATAGGCGAATATATATTCTATTTTATTACGTTTAGCTACTTCTTAATCCTCAATTATACTTTTTTTTTCTTTTCTATATCTCAAAATTAATTGTAATACAAGTCGCAATAGAATATCGAAGATTAATTAAAATTGTTATAGGATGTTATTACATAAACGATCGCAATATTTTATGGTGACGGTATTTTTGATGTTGTGTATAACTGGTTCTACAATTGCAGATGAAGAAGCCTTGGAAAATGATGTAGAAAGCACAAATCCTTTACCTATAGAGCAACAGGAAGTCAAACCGGTTGAATTAAAAAACAAAG
Organism: Backusella psychrophila; assembly: GCA_024139485.1. Taxonomy (NCBI): domain Eukaryota; kingdom Fungi; phylum Mucoromycota; class Mucoromycetes; order Mucorales; family Backusellaceae; genus Backusella; species Backusella psychrophila. Next base: position 30,591 of record VCJK01000973.1, on the reverse strand, counting down.
AAAATGGTATTATTGTTCCTACAAATCCAGAATGGTTGAAGGGTATCAATCTCTCAGGTATCAGTACAAAGGTTCGATCTGTGGAATCAGGCTTGTGTGCAGCGCCAAAGTGTGATGGTTCGGATAATGATGACTGTTACAAAGTCTGTGGCTGTAACCCAATCGAAAGCGATGTATTTGGTTGTACTGTCAAAAATTCTTGGGCACTCACCTTTGATGACGGACCCAGTAATTCTACTCTAGAGCTACTTGATCATTTGAAGAAAATCAATGTAAAAGCAACCTTTTGTGTGATAGGCTCTTATGTTAAACAGCACCCACAAGTTTTGAAGAAAATCTACGATGAAGGCCATCAAATTGCATCTCATACCTATTCCCATGCTCATCTTATGAGTCTAACTAACGAAGAAATTATATACGAGTTGAAGGCAACAGAAGAAGCTGTTCGTGAAGTTACTGGTGTTGTTCCCAAGTACCTTCGTCCGCCTTTCGGTGAAGCTGATGCCAGAGTAAAGTCTCTTTTGAAGGAAATGGGATACAAGCTTCTTATGTGGAATGTTGATCCTCATGATTACAATCATCAAATGAAAGAAAATGGTGGTGAACTTATTCAAAAGGGCTTTGAAGAAATTGTAATGGGTACAGGTGGTGTTAATAATCTCAACGTACATTCTGATCCAGGATATGTCAGTCTTCAACATGGTAAAGTTGTGCTAATTTGGGTCATAGTATTAGACTAACATTTTTTACTATTTTTATAGACCTTTATGAGCGTTCGATTCGTCAAGTTCCTAACGTAGTCAAGCTTATCCAGGATAAAGGCTTTAAGCTCATGACTGTCAGTGAATGTATCGGTGATTCTCAAGCTCATAGCAGTCCCAAGTCTCCAGTCTCCTCAAAAGTCTCTGATTCTAAACAAAATTCCGATACCACTGAAAAATCACAGCCAATTGAAAAGAAACAATCATCTAGTAACAAAGTGTTAGCCACCGCAACTGTATCAATTGCTTTTGCTGCAATTAGCTTAGCTCATTATTTGCTTTAAACTAAATTAAATTTTATTTCTGACAACTTATATTTTAATACTATAAAAATCTTGCGAGTTCGCACTATGTATTAATCATTTTAGCATTCAGTGTAGACAAGTCTATTATTTCTGCAGCAATGTAAAGTGTGTTACATTGATAGTTTTATAATCTATTTTTAACTTTAAGTTCTACTAAATCAGTTTTCAAGAGTAGTTAATTTTTGATAAGAACTCAAAATGTATGAACATACCTCGTAGGTTCTAAAAACTATTGGACCTTAAGGCTATTTAAAAACAAGAACTAAAAAAAAACCTGTTCTTTTTTTTAGTAAACTAATTTGTAACTTAATTTGATAAATTCATAGCGTCCTTTAGCTTGTGGAACACGATTCCAAAAATAAAACATATTCTTGCGAAATTTTCTGTAAAAAAAATTACCTGGTAATTTCAAAAGTAACACTTCATCATTCTTTTTCTAACAGGCTTTTAACCATTTTGGACGACTTTTAGTAATTAATAAGAAATCAACAACACAAAGAATAAAGTATTTCGATTTCATATTAAGTAATATCCATTAAGTGACTTATAACGAATAGAGAGAACTAAGACCTGGATTGAAATGTAGTAACTGCTATTTTTTTTTTTAAATCTTTGATAAATGAACCTAATACTTATTTACTACTGACTTGTCAAAATGTAAACCATATTAATAAAGAAAGGGGCATGTAGTAATACAAGATAGTGCACTATGAAAAAAAAAGAAAAATGATTTGTACAGGCATATTTATTTTTAAAGCGAATGAAGTGTTTGAAATTACAGGCACATGGTGTAATTTTTTGGATCACAACCTTGAAAGTTGCTAGAAGTTGAGGAAACAGAAAATGTCCACCTAACACCTTATGGTTTTTTAGAGATTGTATATTTTGTGCATAAGGCTACTTATCATTGATACACAATTAAATAATATAGCTGGATTAATTTTTTATATTGCTAAAAGATCTGAATTTTCTAGATCGAATATTGTTAATGCTATGATATGAATATTTGGGTGTAAATAGTTTAAGAAGACAGATCATTGAAAAAGAAAATTAATGAAAGGCACATGTTCCTTAAAAAAAAAAAAGGAACGTGCTGGAAAAAACGGAAGTTGTTGGTGCAATAGTAATCCCATTTACACATATGTATGTATTTTTTTGAATAATCCACAAAAGACAGCCATATTATAAAATAGTTTTGATATCTGTAACGATTAAAATATTTTTCTGCATTTGATTTAAATTCACTATTTCAATGTTAAATTAACACGCTTTTTTTATTATAGAATTCTTTACAGTAATAAATAATGCTTCTTCAATACATCTTTACTTTAGGACAATCTAACATATTGACCGAAAAGGGATTCAAACAGCAAATTTGGCTTTTGTATGAGTTTAAAATAATGATAATAGCCTGATCAGGCTATTTTTTACTACCTAATCCAAGATATACTCGTGTATAGGAGGTTGAGAACATACATTCTCGGAATAGCCATTGTACTCTTCATTTTGTTTAAAAAAACCTTATACAGTAATTTAAATTCAACAGGTTCTGATTCTTTGGAAAGATCAACACTTCTAGCAGCTCCAGCGATCCATTTCTTCATTTTCCTTAAAGATTATCCAGAATAATTATTGTACAATGTGTCTTCATTACCAAACCTATTAAATGTTACACATAATCTAAATATGGTTATTGCCATGATAAAAAAGGGTCATTTAAGTAGGAGATAGCAAAGAATGAAGCTGTAAATAGAGAGTATTTTTTATATCCCTTATATCTAAATACTTCTTCTGTCCAATTTGATCCTGATAATCATGATTGTATTTTTTTTATTCATTTATTGCTTCATATCAAATTTACTTCACGTAGTTTTGACAAACAAAAACTTCAACAACATTGATGTTTAATTTTAGATCCGTGTTACCTCAAAACGTTTTTTTCTTAATTACTTTATGCCTTGCTGGTTTTAAATTGGAGCTGATAAACAAAACAGAATATTTTACTTAATGAGATAAGCTGTTTATTTGTCAATTAAAGTATTCGTTTATGACAGTGGAAGAAATTAGACAAAAAAATTAGGTCAAAGGCCATTAACTTCATATTATAAGCCAAATTAATATTTATGATAAAAACACAAAATGATTGCGATAATTGATTAAAAACATTAGCCAAAAGAACTTTTATAAGGTAAGGGTATTAAAACGTTAGTTATTATAATATAGAAGGGATCTGAATTAATAGTTTAAAAAATAAAATAATATCAATTGGGAAAGCTTTAACTTTCCGTTAATGCCAGGCATAAAAAAAAACTGACGATCCCAAAAGAAATACAAGAATTGTGTAGATCATTTTTTCTTAGATAAAAAAGTAAATAGAAAATAGAAAAAGGTAAATTGTTATTACATGAAAAAATATTAAAGTTTTCATTACTACTAAAACATATGGAGTTTTACTGGTTCAACATCAAAGCCATGGAAACTGCAGTGATTGCCAAAGTGATCATACCGGGGTTGAATGCTTCAGCTCCACTTACGGATTGCTCGGTGACTTTCTGGTTTAAGATTTCAACATTGGATGAAGCTGCAGGAGCAGGAGCAGGAGTGGCGGCGACAGGGGTTTCAGCAGGTGTGGTAGTAGCCTCGCTGGAAACAGCAGTAGAGGAGCCAGTGGCAGAATCAGCGCCAGCTACGGGAGCATCGACACCAGGAGTAGATGAAGCAGTGGCAGAATCAGAATCAGCTACAGGCTTATCGGCACCAGGAGTAGAGGTATTGGCAGAACCAGAGTCAGCTACAGGCTTATCGGCACCAGGAGTAGAGGTACTGGCAGAACCAGAGTCAGCTACAGGATCAGTAGTCTTGGGAGCGGCGGTCTTGGAAGCGTCAGATCCAGTAGTCTTGGTCTTAGTCTTGGTAGTTGTGGTTTTAGCCTTAGTGGAAGACTTTGAGTTGGTGGCGGCAGGAGGTTCAGAGGATCCCTTATCACCACCATAGGGGCCACTGTAATCACCTGGGATAATATGAGCACAGCCCTTCTCGGAAATACCACGGTTACAGGTTCTGTCATCATTCTAATTAATTAAATGTAAAGGGAAAAAACGTAAATATCATCTCCGTCTATGTCTTAAGTTAGACTAAAAAAAATTAAACTTACACAGCAGCGCATACAGTAAGTATTACCAGCAGGTTCAATAAGGTTAACGTAGTATTTCCATCCAGCGCAAGAGGATCCCTTGGGTGCCTTGACATCCATTTGTCCACCTTCATCTTTTGGATCCAATCTAGCTTTTGAAGGATTAATTTGACCAGTGACCTGAACGTAGGTATCGGTTTTAACAAAATGTGCGGATTGAATGAATCCAGAACTCAATTTTCCAGCGTTTTTGGCCAAAGGTGTTTTACCAATACAGAATGCCTCAGCATTCCATTCAGTATCTGAAATTATTCTGTCAGCTGAATCAGAAGGTGGAAGGAAAACACAGAAGTTGTTGGCGTCAACAACTTGGGCCACTTGGCCATATGCGTTTACGAAAGAAGTGAGTAAAGCGATTGATGAAAAAATTAAACTGGAACGGGCAACCATTATGTTAAATTAACAGAAGTATGGATGAAAAAATGAATGTGAAGGAGGTGGTGTTTATTAAAGAAAGGACGGGTGTTGGTTGGTTAAAAATTAATCAAGACCGAAAGCCAGATTGGTTTTTGAAAATAAGAAAGAAAAAAAGAAAATAAAATAAAATAATACTGGAGAATATATAGACTGAAGGAGTTGAAATTAAATCCAAATCGAAATGGTAAGTGTATAAAATTGTTTAATTCAATTGTTAGGAGGCAACTTTATCTGGGTAAGTCCATGGTGGTTCTGTAAAATGTAATACAAAAATCCCTAGTGGTACATTGGTTTCTTTAATATTTGCTGTAAAGCACAGACACGTACTAAACCCTTTTATAATATTCGAGGTACATCACCATTTAGCTAAAACTTATTTTAGCCCCCTAAGATTTGACATTTCAATCTTATTAAGTTTAGCCAATTATTGACAGTGACTATTATGAATTAAGTACTCAAAAATATGCACATATATTTATATGCATGTATATACAGATATGTCTATTTACAGCTTTACACTACTATTTTTTGATATAGAATGGTAAATTTAAAAGGTTACATGTTTCCGAAGCTTCAGAAAACTGTTGATGTAACCATGCGTTTTATTTTTAGAGCAGACGCTTCACACCTGCCTAATAAAGCTTATAAACTCCTGCAAAGACATTAAAAATAACAATTTGGAATTTTTAGATTGCCTACTACCTTATTTTAGAAGAATTGTTTTTAATTATTGTTTCTTTAAAATCTTTTCATCATTTTACTCATCCATGTTAGTTAATTGGAGGGACACTTTTCTTTTGCTATGATTTATTTTCGAATTCTGGTTATTTTATTTTCATTTATCTTCTGGATTTTCATTGTCATACATTAAAACGAAATTAACCGCCCAAATTTTTCTTAGGCTCAAGCCCTTAACTGGCCTCTTATATAATCTTATAGTGAAACTTTTTGGTGTCATTGTGCCTCTAAAACCAGTTAGAATTACTGTTAATCTAGAGTTACCATTTTTGATAAACAGATATCAAAACCCGGGATACAACATAAAAAAAAAGCATTAGCTATAGCTGACTAGAGTTCAACTAACATAATTCCCAGGGAGTATGCACTTCTGATAGATAAAGTACTATTTCTACATTGAATATGGACTTTAACTACAACTATAATATACATTGATTATGTATCTGTTTCTTTCTAAAAAATTCTGGTGGAAATAATGAAGACAGTGAATCTATCTGATGAATAAATGTTTATTGTATATTATATATATATATATATATATAATCCACTTGTTTCACTAGATAATATAGCGCTACTTCTTTTATTTCGTTTTCCTTCTTTCTCTTTTTTTTAACTTAAAGTATTTTTTTAAAATTCCTTGTATTATAATTTTACCATAACAAGACATAATCGACATAAAATTCAAGTTAAGACAGCAATATTATACAAGAATGGAGTAAGAAGACCCTGAAATCTATGTTTAATTAATTTATAAAAATAGATTCAGAAATAAATCCCAGGGGGTATGAGAAGTGATATCTATAATACTATTTACACTAATACGGTATTCAAAGCAATATTCTTCATGCTTAGACGTCAAAAAATATTACATTGATGGAACTATCACTTTTGATCGTTCAAGTGACTGCTTTTTGACGATACTATTTGTACCTGATTTATGCACTAAAGTTTCTACTACAGTGGACTGGATCTTGTGTGCTACAAGAAAAAAAGGAAATACCGAGTAGAATAATCATATTTTAAGTAGTACGCAAGGAATAGTTTCTAATATAAAACATATAAACATATTCTTTAACTAACATTTTTGGTGTACAAAAAAAAAAACCAGCAGAATCGTTAGCTCTATGAACAATATAAAATCAAATAAGGACATAGAAAGAACTACCATATTGATAAATCCATGTAGATAGGTAGTGTCTAGATGCTTTACATTAAATTATAATTTTAAAAAGAGGGGGTATTATATTGTTCTTCCTTTTTTTTTTTAAAAAAAATAATAATTAAGCATAAAATGAGAAGCCATGGTATATTATATGTAATAAAAATGTTAAAACAATCATACAAAGATGATTTAAGAAATTGAATAAATAGGATGAATAAAAAAGAAGGGGCATAGATATAATAAAAAAAACAATTTACAACCATTTTTTTAAAAGTTGTCTCAAACGTGATTTTGCAAGAGTTTTCGAGATGGCACTATTACAAAAAAATAGTATAGTGTATTTCGTTTTGACACTGCAAATGTGATTTACCCCTTATAAGTTTTATTGATGATGGTTTGAGCTTTTGGTGCCTGGGAATCGTTGCTTGATGAAGGCTGGGATTGAGAGAGACTGCCAATTTCAAGAACAGTATTTCTCTTCTTGTTTTGGGCCAAATCAGTGGCTTCCTCAGGTTCCGCGAATAAGCTCTGACTTTGAGCGAGATTGCCAGGCAATTCAGAATCAAATGTATTCTTTCTTTTTCTTGATATGGCCAAATTAATGGGAGCCTGATGGCTATTTAAAGAGGAGGATAGTGGTAGAGATGCTGTTGGTTGTTGATACGAAACGGCATCTACAAATATCTCCTCATCTTGGTATTGGATAGAGTTATAAAATATGCCTTCATCTTCAGTGTCTGCCTCAACTACTTCTTCGGAGACTGCTTTGGGGATACCTTCAGCGATTTCATTTGGTACGTTGCTGACCGTTAACAATGATGCAGCAATCCAAGTTGATGTTTATTCATCTGCTCTAGCAGGATATATATTACCTCGGAGAATGTCAAAGCATTCATTTTCCATTTTTAATAAATGGTAGTAGAAATCGGGATCGAGATCAAGAGGAATAGGGACATATCTGCGAATTTTATACCATACTCTTGTCAATTTTGTGCGAAGAGACTCGCTTGGTATATCTAATACCAATTGTATCACCTGTTCACTTTTGAAGGGCTCTGAGATACGTATCAAACTATGGAATTCAGCATCAAAAATATGTATCCGTTTAAGTATTTGAATATGTTCAAATATAAAACAATAGAAGCGAAATTCATTTAAGAATATTTTAGCGTTTTTTAGCGTTTTTCAGCGTTTTTTTTTACTGGTTAACATCTTTTAAGTATTGTTAAAAGGCATTTGGATAGATTTTAATACCTTCTAGCAGTTTTCTGAGCGTTTTATTGAATTCAAAATTGGAGGGTAACATCACTAGCCTTTTTCCTTTCATATTTATTCAATTGCGTTCGGATATAGTTTAATGAATTTCAAGGCGCATTTTGGATTTAGGATAATGAAGCGTTACTCTTCTAATATTGGTTATTGGAATGGCATATATTTTAAGAAAATAAAACTTAAAAGCTTTTAGACTTTATGTAGACTGGAATGAATAGGTCGAGACTATATTTTTTTCTTTCATTTACAGTGTGAAGATTAGAAGTTCATGTTATAATTGTTAAGGACCTAGAATCTATAATTTAAAATAGCTTTTCCTTTTCTTGATAACATCAAAATTTTCTAGAAAATTCCATAAAAAATCTGGATCACTTTTCTTCATCAATTGAATAAAATCGAGTATGTGGTTCTTTTCTTCAAAAGCTTATTAGAAATTTGCTTATATTATTTGGAGTAGGAATATAAGACTTCTTTAGGACAAAAGTATAGTTTTCATAAAGCCAACTTCTCGATTTAAAAGTGTTGCTTTCTTTAGAGAAACCATCGCGATCAGACAAACTTTTAATTTCTTTAAAAAAAATGAAAAAATTGAAATGTAATGTTAATACGAAATAAGTAACGAAGAAAGTACCTATTATACATTATACAAATAAGTTTTATATCTAAATATCTTATAACTCACAATTATATATACAACTTTTAATGGCTTATAATAAATACTCTATTGTAGTTGAATTATTTTCTTCATCGTCGTAATCCTATCATAGATCATGCACAATCAAACCTCAAACTTTGAACACTTTATTATGCGCACATTCATATTTGATATTCCATTATTCAAGTGCTATTCATATACTTAATTGATCAACTGTTATATTTCATGTCTCAAAAGGTAAAAATGAGTAAAATAAAGCCTAGCAAATGAATTTTAACTTTGAGGTTATTATATTAGGTTGTATTGCGAGTTCGAGATTTGATTGTAATCTACAATACTATGATCAATTAATGGCGCGAAGAATCGCACGTTTTTATTTAAAAATACAATTGATGAAAAATAGAGACAAAGCAAAGGAGGAAAAGGTTTATAAAATAGCTTTAATTTATACCAAAATTAATTATTTTGGAAACTACTCGGGAATAAAGCCGATAAGTGCGAGTAAACTGTTTTTTTTGTAACATCGGAGAGAATTATTTGGTAAACGTGTGGACAGATATTGTTCAGATCAGATAATATCCTTTGCAAGTCAGAACTTAATGTACCCAACTGATATGTTTTATTTAAAGCTACAATAGAAAATTCCTTTTATTTTTTCGTTAATAAAGAACTCTTTAATGTTAATAATCTGTATTTTTGAAAGAATAGATTTTCCGAAATCATATTCCGTTCCGCTTGACTATTTGGTGTTTTGAATATAGGTCGCTTTGGTATTAACCATCCTTTCTCACTTCTATTTTATACAAAAGAAAATTTATTTATGTCACTAAGGTATTATTAAATCTTAGAATAAACTATACAAAGACTACAGGTAGTGTATCTAAAACATGTTATTCAATTGATATTGCTGCTAAGGTTTAACTTCAACTTAATTTGTATTACAAATAAAAGGTATTCCCATCTTCATTATTTTTTATTCTCTTTTCTCCCTTTTGTTTTTCTTTAAACAAATGTTTTGGCGAAAAATATATTCTTTTCGTATTTCTTTCAAAACTACTACATGCAAGTGATTTCGAATTTGAAGTAGTATTCAACCAAAACAATTTTAAATTAAATGTCACAAACGTATAAGTGACGCAACCTTCCTCCCCTTTAATTGGAGTCTATTTAATAGCAGTTTGTTAGGTGATGTTACTCAATCATTTGATTGACCCAATGTTATTCTAGAAACAATTCTCTATTTAAGTTTTGAAATGTATATTGTTTAATTTGAGAATCGAAAGACATGAGTAAAAAAGAAACACAAATACCAACCTCAAAAGTTTAAAAGTCTGGAAAACGAATACATATACCTATACCTATAAAAATAGTGTACTTTGTTTCGTTTCTTTATGGCAGCAAAAACAGAATACGATGTTCTCAAAACATCAGCTGAGTATCATATATTTAACGGAAAAAAAACAGAAGTTCTACACTCCCATGTGATACTAACGGTCGCCATAGAGGTTAAGGTGAATTTAATATATAGATCAAGTTGTATACACTATCTAAATCCTAAATCTAATATAAAGAAAGGTTTGTTCGCCGAGTGTTGGGGTATGAGATATTTTCTAGAATCAAACTTCTAAAGCTTAGTAAAAAAAAAAGGTTTGATGTTAAGTTTGTTTTCAGTTTTTCTTTTTAGTGTTACTCCTTAATTGTCTTTTGTCATTTTTTAAGAAAAAAAAAGATGGGAAAACATTGTACCTTTTCAGCAACTTCTTTTTTTTTAGGATAGTCGATGAAATAGATGATAATATATGATATGAGAATACATCCTATCTTAGCAACAAATATACCCAATCTTAACCAATTTAAAACTCTATAATTCTACACGAATCATTCATCACGTAGGTTGATCTTTAAAAATAAGATGGGGTTTTTGTTGTCAGATAAAGAGAGAGACGTGGCTATAGGACCGGTCTGGTAAAACAACAACTAAAATACGTTAAAACAATATCATATCTCGAATACTTTAGTTTTCTTGTGTAATTCTTATTGATGATGAAGACAATCTCAGATAGTTTGCTAGAATGATGCCACGTGAAGACGGTTTTCCTTTTTCTTTCATCTTTCTCTCTTTTTTTTCTTTTTTTTTAAGTAAATTATCCTATAGCAACAGGAAAACGGCAATTTATTTTTTTTCGTCATAGTAATTCGGAGAGCTGATTTGATATCAAGATGTGATACGATAACTTGGATTTGTTTTTATATTTTATTATAAACAATACAAACATTAAAATAGTATATTGTACATGAGAACTCTACTGCTATTCTGAGAACAGTAACTTAACACTCTATGTGGCGATCATCAAAATAAACTTATTTTAGTAAAAGAGGATAAGAGAAGTGACTCTAGCACATCATCCACTCTCATATTCTCCCTATTCGTTTTCATGGTGTGGGAACTATTTTATGTTTATTTTTAGCATTTTATATATCATATTTTGTGATAAAAAAGGTGTAAACTTGGCTACTACAAAGGATAAGATATAATAGGTATGTATACGTTTGAACAATATAGTGAAACTACAAATATTGTCTATTACGACACCAATACATTAAATACTTTCAGGATTTAATTAACAAAGAGAGCAATCATAACCTTTAGGCTGTCATATTTGGTCCATATTGTTTCAGTATTTTGCTTTTCATAGTTATCAGTAAGAAGTAGCTGGGAGAGACATACAAGCGGTCATTATCGAACATTCGATATTAGTTTTTAAATGCCTTTTGTAAGCGTCGCTTCGAGAAAACCTTTTTCCACATATACAATTGAAAGGTTTGATGCCCGAGTGAAGTAGCTGATGCCGTTTGAGATCGTGGGGGCGAGCAAACGTCCACGTACAGTCTCCATATTTGCAGATATATGGTCTTTCTTTTGTATGGATTTTTAAGTGTGAATTTAGATTGTACTGTCGCGAAAATATTTTGAAGCAGACAGGACATTGATGTTTCATGATTCCTGGTTTTCTCCCATTTCCTTGACGTGTTGGGCGATTACAAGGAGATTTTTTCTTTCCCTTGGTAGGTTTACCATGTGTTATCTCAAGTTTGACCTTATCAGCCAACGGAGTGTATCCATTGTTATTCAATTGTTGGTAGGTTGAAGGTGTAGCCTGGTAAGGGAGAGACCCGTAGAAACTATGGTTTGGTATGTTGGGTATACATTCAGAAGTTCCAGACGTTCTTTCATTTGTAGGGTATTGTATATTATATGGGGGATGACTTTCGTAGTACTGTGGAGGAGAAGAACAATACTCAGGTGCTGCGTAGCCTACCCATCTATCAGAACCAACGTAGGGAGTATCAGGATCATGATTGTACGCGTTATTACGTTCATTGCACTGAGTTGATGACCGGTAAGAGCGATTTATCTGATTCTGATATGAAGAATAATCGCCCATACTTTCAATTTGGTTACTTGTAGGTCTGGAAGATTGGCTAGAATCATGAATAGGAGTTATATCTCGTCCAGAATTATTACTTGACGTTGGACCTGGATTGCTATAATCCATGGAGCAACAGGAACTATTTTTCTACAGGTTAGTTTGTATATAGATGGATAGATAAAATTTTATATATACCACCAAGACCCAACACTCATTATGAAATTGGAAAGAGAGGAGCTACAAATCAAATAAAATTCCAAATCTTTTATATGATAGTTCCTTGCACAAAAAAAAATTTATCTTTTTTTTTTCTATTTTTGCACAGCGTTTTTCGGCAGCCTAAATATAATCTATTTTACTGTGTTTTAAAACATCTTTAATAATAATATAATATAATACCTAAGTTCAAAGCTAAAGTAAAATAAAATAAGATATATAATGTTAAAGGGGAAAGAAAAAGGTGAAAACCCATTTGCTTTAGATTAAATATATTTTGTTACATTATGAAAAATACTGATATCTAGTAGAGATCACAGTAACTAATATAAACACGCTTTCTCACATAGTTGATTTAAGAAATGTTGTGTCCAACACTTCAAGTCAATCTTGAGTGACGTCAGACTAACGATAAGTTACATCTATCGATTACAGTTTCAATTCATTTGGCGTAGTTACGTTCAGGTTTTGGCTATCGTTCAACATGTTTCCTCTTTACCTTTTTATTCCATTAGTCTTATACTAATTATTTATCTCTTATTAATAGCTATCAAGATAATGAATAATGTAACTACGAATTTCATACTAAAGAATCTATAAGCCAAAAGGTTTTAGTAGAATAGTATCAACATAAGAACTCACAAAAAAAAAGAGCTTGTAGTGTGCGCGGGAAAGTGGGTCATAAAGAATAAAAGAATGGGAATGTGATAAGTATTAAATGGTACAAAAACTGAGCCAAACTCTATCAAAATTGTGTTAGAAATAACATCTTTATCAAGAGCCGTCAGAGCAAAACAATTGGTACGTAACACCTTTCACGTTTTGGCTATTCGTGCAAGGCATGTCACACGTCCATTTTTCTGTTGGTAAGTTCTTATTACTCCAAGCTTTGGAAAATGGCCAAAAACACAGGTCAAAGCACACAGATACAAGATTTAGAACATAACTTTATTTACTAATTTTCAAAAGTTATCATGGAGAAAATATATCCCTGTACATTCACGAGAGGTGAAATCACGCTTTACTCGATTCAAGGGCTTGCTAAGTAAACGCGTCTTCCGTCATGTATTATCCGTCTTAAAAAGGTTCTCGACTGCAATATCATAGATAATACGATGCTGTGCCATCAGTCAAGCCGTATGTTGTAATGGATTTATAAAGATATTTTCAAGTTACTTTTCAATGCGACTTTCTGATGTTGAGAACACAGATTTTATCTCTTAGTCTGCTAATGTTTGGTAAGTTCAGTTTTACTTTCTTTTTGAGAAAGTGTTACCATGATGGCCCTCTTACTTTCTAGTATGTATTTAACTAATACGCCTCCATGTACGTAAATGCATCTTTTCTTAGACGCCCTTTGTCTTGAGGTTTTGGAACAACTAACCACATTTTGAGACAATTTATTAATAAACATATCCTATACAACTACAGTGTTTCCACCATAGGTTGAAGTTTTAATGGGTCATAAATTGAAGATTTCATCAATAAACCGAAAGCGGAAATGTGACTTGCCATCTAA
>VCJK01000965.1:0-16448 GCA_024139485.1 Backusella psychrophila | reverse complement strand
CACAATTCAACTCGTTTTCGAAGGAATACAGCGCTTTTATACTTGGCCAGGTAACGACAGTTGACTACTAATAATTCGATTTGTCTTGTTAAATGATGTATGTAGGCATTATTGAAACCAAGCCAATAGGAGAGGAGATAGAAACAAAACTGCAAGCAATTGAACTTTCCCTTCTACCCCTTAATTCGAGTGGGATTATACCTGCTGGTATTCAACGCTTTCCATTTGAATTCCCAATACCTGCAAACATTTCAACTTCACTCTATATAAAAGACCGCATAGAAATATTTTATCAAATCCGTGCAACTCTTACCAAATCATCTCAATCTGCTACGAATAGCCAACGCTCATCATGGATAGCTCGAGTCCGGCCCACTGTAACTGATAAAAAAATAATTGCTTGTACCTCGATAAGAATTATCCGTTCACTAGAAACTGTCATGCTTCATAATATTGAGGGAACATCGCAGTGGTTTTCAGAAAATTCAACTGGAACAACGCACTCAAATGCTTCTACAAATAATGAAACTGCAAGCTTGAGTCCAACAGAACCGTCGTCCCAGTCTGCTTCAGTTGTTACAGGAACAGATGTATCTGATTCATGGGATAGGTATATTCTAAGAGAAAACCGAGGAACGCTTGATGAGCAGCATGATTTATTGGCATACTCTTTGGCTGGAAGATCAGCTGATAATTATAATTCAAGCGTAGAGGAGTTCAACAGGGTTCATAACATTCGGTACAAAATTGGTATTGATCGCACAGCAATTGTTCTTGGGACGAGTGTTGGCATTGAATTGATGGTTGAACCAACAGCATATGATGCAAGGATCCAGTCCATCAAAGTTGATATATTGGAAGACCGAGAATATCAAATGAAGATTCCCATGCACAACTCTTCCGAGGATGTGCGATACTTCAACGAAGGCGTTAATATGGTGCTGAAATGGGCCTTTGGATACCCGTCAGAATCAGCTAATCAGCTGAGCGAGAGCGAGAAGAAGATACTCAAAAAGAAAGGCAAACTTACTGATAGTTCCAGTCGGTATGTCCATCCTTGTTCGACCAACAGAGAGAGCAAAAGTCGTTTTGATGTTCAAAAACCTACCGTTCAAACTCAGAAGGCGTCCATTTCATTCGATACAAATAAAGCAAGCAGATCAGAGTCGGAAAAAGCTCTAGAAGCCGATGAACAAGGTGATCAATCAGGCCTTGCACAAGGCTCATTGTACTCTCCCATAAATTTGAAATCATTGGACCACAATGTTAAAGTTGGAGAATACTTTGGAGGACGTTTTGTAATGCCAGTTCCTGGTTGCTACAGCATACTAAATCCCAGCATGACTCACGATTCAATCAACATAAACCATTGGCTGAGACTTGTCGTCACCATAGCCTGTCATGGCGAAGTTTTTGATATCAAATTGGAATCGCCAATGCATATGCTTGACTGCCGTTTAGTCACCTTTGGTGATGATACGATCCTCCCTCCACCACCATCCTATGATCTTACCACATGCAACCAGTTGGACCTAGCATGGTCAGGCACGTTTTGGGAGCAACGCGAACGGATTACATCAGAAATTGGGTTTGGTGTTTACTATCCATGTCCATGTGAGCTAAGAAAGAATAAAAACTCGCGAACACCTAGTCAATCAAGGGACAACCCCTTAAAGTTTTTGAAAAAAGCAACTCTTCCTACACAGCCATCCTACCCAGCCTCTTTGATTCCTGAATGGGGACCACCACCGAGCTATAGAGAAGAATAAAGAGGTAATAAGAGTATATATAGTATATAAACCATTATAGTATGCTATTTATTTTGTACATCCTCATTTTATCCCAACTAACCCATTTCCTTTCAAGACAACTAATATGTTTATAAACTTTTCAAAAATATCAAAATTAATAAAGTAGTAGCAGTTTTTTTTTGTTTTTTATTGAATATATGTGTATAGTCCCGTATACGTATTATGGTTCTGTCTATTGTACTATATCGTAAAAATTTAATCATGATATTACTATTTTACTCCTGGATTCTATAAATACTTGCTTATTGTACAAGAAAAACAATTTCGTCAAAAAGAGATGTAAAGGTTTTAAATAGCAAAGATTATCAATAAAGGTAAATCCTGCTTCCTCGGATTAACCGTTGATAGAAAATGTTTTTGTGACCAACTGTGAAAAAAAAAAGAAAAAACGTTTACCCAGATCGAGAGTTTTCCATAAGAGTGGCGTCTAGATTCTTGACCTTTTGTGCCCAAGTTTTTTTAAACACAAACATGTTAAATAGTTGGGCACGCGCGTTGTGAACCTTTCTTCAATTATGCGTACAACTCCACGAATACCTGGATTAAATAATCATGATTCTTATTGTCCATCTATTCGGAGAGGTGAAAATATGGTATGAAATAGAGTGTTCTATGCATTTATTAACTCTTACAAAAAAGTAAGTGTGTAGTAATAGATACCTTACTCATAGCAGGCAACTTGCTGTTGTATATGCTTGAGGAACATTTTAAACTCATTTTTAAGAAGCACCGTCGCGGTGACTGTTTTTTTTCTTTTTTTTTCTCTCTTGTATAATTATGTTTGGTAGACTACTAAACCATTCAAAAACCTCTTTTTCCACTTACATTAATATGGTCAAGGTACGTCGCTTTAGACGAAATAAAAATGCTATATTTCTTACTGTATATTCTTAGACAATCGGTACTCATAGTGGTCACTTTCACTGGTATGAAGTGGAGTAGAGAAAAACAGTTTTACATAAGAGATCTAACACGTAGTATCATAGCGATGAAGCTTTAGCAGTTTCCATGTTGAAGCAAACCAAGGAGTTCCAAGGTGCCACCTTGGTTCGTACTCGCGACGCTGCAAAGTTGGAAGAATGTGACATTGTTGTTGATGTTGGAGGTGTTTATGATCCTGCAAAGCACAGATACGATCACCACCAGGTAGAGAGAAAAGACGGTTTATATACGTGTCAGCCAATTGATACATTTTTATATAGCGTGGATTCACAGAGACATTTTCCGATGAATATCAAACAAAGTTGAGTTCTGCTGGTTTGGTTTACAAGTAAGCAAAAGAGAAATATTATGGTGGATAGAAAGGGCTGGTGATTAATTGGTCGTGTTTTCAGGCACTTTGGTAAAGAAGTGATTATGAACCTCCTTGGCAAATCTGAAATTGACAGTGACGTCGAAATCATCTTTGCAAGAACTTACAAGGTAAATTCCCCTCTACTTAAAAGTCGATCAATGGGCTAACAATCATGATGAAAGGGTTTCATTGAATCCTTGGATGCTAATGATAACGGTATCAGCGCCTATCCCAACAACATCACTCCTCTTTTCAAGGATAGCCCAACCAGTCTTCCTTCCAGAGTTGCAAAGAAGAACCCCAACTGGAACGAAAACTTGACTGATCCCGAGATTGATGCTCGTTTCGTTCAAGCCTCCGACATGGCTGGTGCTGAGCTTAGTGACTTTGTTCAAGGTCTTCATAATGCTTGGTTACCTGCTCGCTCCCTTGTTGTTGATGCCCTTGAGAAGCGCTTTGATGTAAATGCCTCTGGCCGTGTTATTGCTGTTGAACGCGCTTGTCCTTGGAAGGAGCACTTGATGGAGCTCGAAAAGGAACGTAGCCTTGTTGATGATAAGTCAATCTTGTATGTACTTTATCCTGAATCCAGCCCCGACGGTAACTGGCGCATCCAGTGTGTTCCTGTTCGTCCTGAAGGTTTTGAGAACAGAAAGAGTTTACCTGAAACCTGGAGAGGTTTCCGTGATGATGAATTGAGCCGTATTTCTGGCGTTGACAACTGTATTTTTGTTCATGCTGGTGGCTTTATTGGTGGCAACAAGTCTAGACAAGGTGTGTATGATATGGCCAGACTTTCCTTGGAATTGTAAATAGCTTTGATGCGTCAATCTTGACTTTTTTTGTCACATTAATAAATATATGATATAAAATAAGTGGTACAAAAAAGGGTTGTGGTTTTATATTACTTGTTTTATAAGTGTTATATATATATATTCACGTCTAATAATGCTAATGATATATTGGAATGCTGTCAGTCTCATCCATCCATGAGTGTAATACGGCGTCATTGATTAAAAACCCTCCTTACCTAGCATATTGTTGTATATAAATAAATTAAGTTCATCCCCTACTAATAAGGAGGAGAACGATACTTTGATTGCTTTATGCAGCGTGACTTTATTATCAAAGAGGACATGATTCATTATTTATGGGTGATAAAAGGGGATCTTGTTTATCTTTTTCTCTCTCTTCTTTCACTCAATTCAGTATGATTCATAAAAAGCGTACTTGTCGACTCTCATTCAAGATCGGAACTGCTACCTCGTATTATAGTACGACAGGCCTTTGAAAGTATATACCAGTACTTATACTTACTTGTTATTATTACGTTCAATAGAACACTATCACTCTCCATGGTCCTGTGCTTTTATATGTGACAACAATGAAAATGGAAATCAACCGGTATTCTCTCCTTTCTTCAAAAGGAAGTAAAGGAACACAGAACCTTGGGCTATAAACATGGACTTGAGTAAGTTTACTATTTGCAAAAGGTAAGAACTATTAAGCTTATGTTGGGTACTTTATTTTCTGAATGACATCAGTCTAATGACATTTGTAGTGAAAAATGTAGCGCATCTAGCGATATCCGTAAATTAAAGTCCTTTGACGGAGGAATAAAAAATATAAAAAATGGTTTTCCATGTAATGACGTCCGCCAATTTATCACGATCCGCCAAAAAAATAATTACAGAACACATAAAATGGTTTAAACTGTCTCTTTATGAAGCAAAAAGTTTAAAACTAGGACGATATCTGATTGGCCTTGAAATCGAAAAGTGGAACAACTTGGACGACTTGGCAAGACATGCAATGACGCTAAAGCAAAAAAGAAAACGCTAAAATAACTGCTGAATGGTCTTTTGGCATATACCGTACAACACTGCATAATATATTTAAAAACTTTTTAGGGAACACCAATATCAAACAGTTTGCCACCAAGCCGAAGCTTTATTTGGAGGATGAATTCACAATTCGTAGTTACAAAGCAATCTTCAGTAACTTGGGGATACATTGGGAACTCTGTCCAAATAGTCAAAGCACGCATCCTTCGGGAAGACAAGACAAATACCATATATTGGCTCTGGATCTTCAGTAGACTTTGCCACTCATATTATATTACTACAACATCCTTTATGGTGTAAACCTACTTGATTGAGAAAATAAATATTAAATACAGTAGTTCAAAATCTGGTCTTTATTTATTAAATTACATCATCTTTTTAAGCCCAGGATTTTACAAAGTCAAAAGTGTTATCTCGATTAACTGATCTCCATGATTCTTTTTTCAGTAATTCGTGTCTCTTGTTTTTACAACACATTTTATCCTCAGCTTTATCACATTTGTTCTGTCTGATTTGGTTTGATGAAAAAGTCAAAATTCGAGTTTAAATTGAGAATGGACACATATCACGCATCAATGGTTACACAAAATGCAATTTCAGCAAATAAGAATTCGCTCAAATGAGGTGCTATTTAATATTCTGAGGTTCTCCACATCTTTATTGATAAAGAAGGGTAAATATAAACCCTTGACTTATGTGTTTCTTTTTTTCTGCAAAAAGTTTACCTTTGATGACATTATGCAAGCGCGCTTTATAATCCATTTGCATAAGTTTTTTTTTTCAAGGCATAGCATATTTTATAGAGAATATTCATACAAATTGGTCATTTTAATAATGGAAGGAATATTCATTTCATATGATATAGCCAATTGTGGATTCAACTCTAAAAACACTGATAAGTGAAAATCACGACATTTTTTTCTTCATTACATATTAGAGCACAATGAAGGCGTGTGAAAGACGCAATTTGATCGGAAACTTATTTAATTGATGGCGACAGTACTCATAATCTTTTTCTGTGTTGGATTGCGCAATTCGACATTTCAACCCCGTAATTTGTTTTCTTTTGGTGGAATCACGCAATACAACCAAAATAACCACCATAAACTTGTCTTCCCCACCACTAGAAAATTTAGCCCATGAGAAAATCAATCATAGTATATATATGTGGGTGGTTTTTCTTCATTTTTTTTCTGTATCAAATTATTTAAATAATATCAAAAACATCTTTCTCTCTTAATAAAAATGGCTACCGTACAACAACCTATCAAGAGTGAATCCAATTGGCGCGGATTTTCACTTTCTGGCAGTAACACTGTAAACACTGATTTCCCTGATCAAATCCAAGGTCCCTCCGTATGGGATGGAAAGGAATTGGAAGAGCACTCTGAAAAGTGGATCTATCACCTTACTCAAGACGACATCAAAGATATCCACCATGCTCTCCAACACTTCAAGTCCCTTAACCTACCTTTGCTCGATATTTCTCCTGAAACTTTTCCTTTGACCACATTCAAGGAAGTCATCGCCAAGGAGCGCAAGAATCTCTTTGATGGTTTAGGTTTCGGACTCTTGAGAGGATTCCCTATTCTCGATTATGAACGTCAAGATCAGGCTATTGTCTTTATGGGTATTGGCTCCTACATTGGTATCCGCAAACCTCAAAATTCCAAGGGACACGTTTTGGGTCATGTCAAGGATTTGACCTATGGATCTGTTACCAAGAGTTTATATGATGCCGAAAGTCCCGTTACCAGAATCTATGCTACCAAGAAGGCTCAACCATTCCATGTTGATGGTGCTGATGTTGTTGCTTTACTTTGCCTGAATGAAGGCTATGAGGGAGGGTTGAGTTCTGTTATTTCCTCACACACTGTCTACAATCGCTTGAAGGAATTGCGTCCCGATATCATTGAGCTTTTGAAGGAGCCTTGGTTATGGGACAGAAAGGGTGAACATGGTCCTGACGAACCTGAATATATTCCTGCATCACCATTGACTTTTTTCAAGGAAAGACTATTTACCTTCTGGGGTCCTCATTTCTTTGAAACTGTTACTCGCTTCCCTGAAGTGACCGTTGGAGAAGAAAGATTTGAAGCCATGCGTTATATCCAAGAACTTTGTGAACGTGAATGTCTGAATATGAAACTCAAAGTTGGTGATATCCAGCTCGTTCAAAATTATCAGATCCTGCACGCCCGCACTGCTTATACAGATAAGCCCGATCAGGCCCGTCACTTGCTACGTCTCTGGTTTATTGTCAATGCTCAAGAGGTTGGATGGCAGATGCCTTTTGCCACTGGTGATTACAATTACAATTACGAATACTCTGGCAACTATGCTGTACCTTTGGAAGCCGAATAATCTGCTTGTACTTCCAATTTAATTTATATTTAATTTAATTTTTACCCTTTCTTCCTTGTCCATAGATAGTAAATGAATGTATGATTTTAACACAATTCAATATTTTAAAAAATATACCAATAATAAAAAACATAAATGACACGTTTTCTTTTTTGAATTCCAAATTAACCCTTTATTACTTTTACATTATTAACAAGTTTTGCGGCTTTTCACCATTTAATTCTATTGCATTTATCGCTTCCAAAACTATGGTTCATTGATCCCCGGTATAAGTTTTTGATGACCTTCTTTTTTATTATTGTTTCTTCTACAATTGGGCGACAATCACACGGATCTACGCGTCCATACCAGATGCCTGTTAGCCCCTTATTTACATAACAGATCACGTTGCCTGCGAATTTATGTCCTAAAATAAGCCACATTATCAGTATAAAAAATCTATATACATGCAAGAAGGTCTATCTTACCTCCAACATGGCTCACCATCAGCACAGTGGTTCCGCCTTCTCCATCATGTATGTCAAGTTCACGCAGTACATGATCAAATTCCCTGCTTAGAATAGGTGCTGTGACACCACATCGCTTGTCTCTTTTTCGGTGTGAGCAAATCAGGACCATTGAGTCATATGGATTGGGGTAAACTCCCAATTCTTTCAAGTCCAGTGTTTTAAAATATTCTACGCTATTTGTGTCCTTATTTGGCAGAGGTGCTTTGACAAAAATATCATATACAACTTGAGCATCCTCTGGTCCGACATTACCAATGATGATGTTATCTGGTAGAACCACTATATCCATAGAACAGTGATAGGTTGTGGCATGTTTAGATATCATGGATGTGTTTGTAATAAAGGTACGCCATTCCATTGGGTTTTCCTTTACAAGTTCGTGCAAGTTTGCAGCTAAAGAGCCATAGTCTTCTTCTATTCGTGCAGGCCAGTCGCACATAGCCGTTGCAATCATAAAGTGGCGACCATATGGTGACATTGAGCCTAGTAATGGTGTTTCGCGATCGAAGTCTAAGTAAGGGGGGAAACTTTTATGGTCGTCACAAGGGTCTGTACAAGCGCTACAGTCTTTTTCCTCTAATAACAAGTCGCTTGGTGGTATTTGATCGATTTCAACTTCTCCATGTTCATTTTTAATCTCGACCTTTGGTGTATCTGCTGAACCTGCCGTACTAAAGGAATCTACGCTTGAATTTATAAGGTTGCCTAGTGATTTTAAAAGTGATGACATTATTATTATTATTATTATTATTATTGTCGAAAGAAAAACAGAATGTAAGATGAAACCTGTAAGAAAAAGAAAAGAAAAAGAAACAAACAAACAAATATCGATGTTTATATTTTTTTAAAAAAAAATAATAATAATCGGCGCTTATCTGATTTTTTTTTTATCCGCGTGATTCTGTTACACTTTTTCGTTTTTTTCTTCTCATTTTACAAAAGACTCTAACGTGTCTTTTTAATGGATCTGATAAGTTAAATAGGTTGTACAACATCAAACAAGTGGAACACCAAGAATTCCCGACCCTTTTGCTTTTCTTCATTACTTTTTCTTCTTTACTCGCTCTTTAGAAACAAATTCATAAAATATAAATGTATAAGCCAACCTTAAAATTTTGTGAGTCAGTTTTAATATGATGTAATTATTAACTAATTAAATAAAAGTCCTGTTTTTTTTTTAGTTTATACACTTTTATGGAAAATCCACGTTTTGGGGCAATATTACACCATGTATATCCATATCATTTTTTTTCCTTTAATAAGAACAAATACCATCACGTGAGGGATGGGCATTGGATCTAAGGCGAGAAGCGGATGCAATATGAGAAAAAGCATTTAAGAGACACCAGCAGCTGATGAAATAGGCATACTATCAATTATGCATTGTTAAGGGCTAAAAAAAAAGGCTTATGATAATGAGAATGACCAATATTCTTAAAGCGAGTTAATAATAGAAATATTAATAGATGAAAGAAAAAAGAAATTCTGCATAGGTTATCGGTGAGAGTGTAACATTTAGCAGAACAATCAAAACTGGGAAAGTTCTTCAACGGTACAACTATAAATAAACGAGAGTTGTTGAACAAAACTATACCGATCATGTGCTATTGGGAAGGGCGGATCTTCTCATAAATCTGATAAATGATGATTTTTTTTAGTCACAGCAGGTGCAAAGTGCAACAATGAAAACAATCTGATTAGATTGCTTTTTTTGAAAACCTATAATTTGGATCAGGAAACACTCTGATCTACCAAAATCAAATGATTCAATATTTCCGGAAAAAATGTTTTAGAATGTACAATTAATCTGCTTAACTCATCAGATTTACATAGAGCCCTGTGAATATAATGCTCTTCAGGATTAATAATCCATTTAAAAGTAAACAAACGGCGTTTTTTTTTAAAATTATAGTTCTGTATTACGTTAGATAGTTTGTTCTTTTAATCTGATATAAATATAAACCATATGAAATCATTGAACATCTGATTAAGAATCAGTGAAATACTCATTTATCGCTTGCATATCATTCAAACAGTGGTGTTACGCTTGAATGATCTGATAAATAGTTAATCACGTATGTCACTCTATTGATTCATATATCATCTATGATAGTAGAAGAGTGTATTTGGTCACAAATGATTGATCTTACTATTAACTCTATCTCCGAAAAAAAAAAGCTTAATCTCTGTTTATCGGTATCTTGGAGCCTCAAGAGTGGACAGTGCATACCGAATTTACTTGAAATGATACTTAAAGTTAGCATTTTTTGCTAATACTAATAGCTTTAATAAATTATGATTCCATAGTTACTTTTCATATTAAAATCAAATAACGAGAAGGAAAAGATGGATCAAATGTGCCCAGGCAATATAACTTAAATGATAGCATTGCAGTACCGTGTTATGCAAGCGCACATTTAAAACTGAGCGGTTTAAACACTCTTTAGAACAATCAGTTCGACTTCTCAGCAATTGTCACACGTTGATACACAATTTGTATCCAGCCATTTGTAATCAACCTTGCAAAATCCCCGGAATATACAAATGTTTATGTTACAAGAACAATTGCATGTCACTCTAAATTGTGAAGATAGATAACCATGAAGAAAAATATATTTGAATGAATACCACTCGGACTATAACTTCAAAGCTAATATATTATACATAAATATCAAAACAAATTATATGCTATAAAAAGAATAGTAACACCAAAAAATATGGGTAAAAGTTTTATGAATAGGATATGTATAGGATTAATTGAAGTGCTAGACTTTGGAAAGTATGTCTCTTTACATCGTGATGCGGTAAATAAAATCCTCCTTATTGTATTTGATTAATTGTTATCTTTGGTTATAACTTGAACGGCAGTTTGTTTACCATTGACTGATACAGTTTTACAATGACACTTTTCTTCATTTACTTTAATGAACCAGGTTCCATCACCTGTACAATATAAATCATCCAAGCGTTTTCATTAAATATACAAAGAAACCATTTTTAAGAATTGAACCACACTGGAAATATTTTAATCTCCTTAGATAAACCCAAAGTTTTATCTGTCATGATAACAAGGTCGTTGACTTGTTTCTTTTTTCTGTAGTTAAGTGAAAACTCTATTTCTCATGGCTTGAAAAAAAAAAAAAAGACGTTCCATGCTTCTGGAATAAAACTAAACCATATTTAATTTTAAGAGGGGTACAAAACTAACAAAATATATTGCTTTTGTTTGCACAAGTTAGATACTTTCTCCAGTGTAGTCTGGCATTTTTTCTTTGAGCAACTGTTCTGAAAAATCCCATAATTCAAGTGCGTCTTGATCAGAAGAAGCGACCTTGTTTAGTGATCCAGGTTTTGCCGTTGGAACCTACGTTTGTATATTTTTCTGTATAAATGTAATATTCTAGTCCTTTTTTTTTTTACTTTCATCGATCCAAAACTTACATAGTATTGTCCCTTTATGTTTTTACTTTCGACTTCTGGACTGGTACACAAATATAATTGAGTCAGCGCTCCTTTTTCTGGAGGTGATGCGACGACATTGATGACATAATAACAGAATAGCTTGAACAGAAAAGAGCCATGTTCTAAACCGTGCTGAAAAATCCCAGAAGCAACTGGCCCAGGATGATTACAATTAACATAGACATTCTATAATAACATTCGTATTATTATTTACATGTTGCCATTTAATATAAACATATATATTTAAATTAATATGGTATAGTTACGTGAATGTTCTTCTCCTCTAAGCGTCTTGATAACTCTTGAGTAAAGTGAATATTCGCCAATTTAGATATACCGTAACTCTCAAGGTTTCCAGCAAATCCATCTTCATTAACCTTATCAAGTTGTAACCCTGACGTAAACTTGTATACATCCGAAGCGACATTTACAACACGTGCCGATTCTGCTTTTTGAAGTAGAGGCAAAAGTAAAATTGTCAAATAGTAATGTGCCATATGATTAACAGCAAATTGATAGCCAATACCATCTTTTGAGTAAGGTGTTGGTGCTGTCATCACACCTGCATTATTCAACAAGATGTCAAGTTTATCATACCTGTTGGCAAATTTAGAGGCAAACTCTTGCACAGAGGCGAGTGATTCCATGTCAATTTCAATAAATTCAAGCTGGTCATTTCCGGTTTTATCTTTGATATCTTTCATGACGACATCGGTTTTATCTTTGTTTCGACATGCAAATACACTGTATATAAGTAGAAAATAAATATACTTTTTTTATTATTAAAAAGGCATTCAAATAAACAATAACGTACATCTTACAATTTTTACGAGCCATTTCCAAGGCGCAAACTCTTCCAATCTAGGTATTAAAATAAATAAAAAACTATCTTATAGGGGTAGTTTGGTACTTCAAGTATTTACTCCGGAACTGGCGCCCGTAATAATAGCTAGTTTTCCTGTAAGATCAGGAACATCCTCTGTTGTAAATTGGCTATTTGACCAAAAAAACATGTCAATAATAAATTAGATAGAGCAATACGCTGTTTCTAACATAAATTCCAGAAGGTTTATATATATTGTTTTTGCGGTCATGTGCCAAGAAAGATTACTAACATCTTTGTACACTTACCCACGTTTTTTTTTCTATTTTTATTAAAGATTAAAGTTTGTGTAAAGGTAGTCCACCTGAACTTATATCCAAAGTCACCAACTGTCTGGTAACTTTTAGTACTGATCGCGGTTCGGAAAAGCTCTATAATCTATAAAAAGATATGTACCGGTTCAAAACAAAGTAATGATTCATAATTTATACCATCGTTATCAAAAACAAAAATTTTCAAAAATATGGATCACATAATAGCCTGTACTTAGATATGTCACTTTTAGGATCATAATAAGCAATTATTTTCTCTTGAATAACTTTAAGATGGTCATATTACTGAATCACCATTTGTACGAGTCTCAAAATACATTTAGCTTGGACACTAACATTACCAAAAAAGTATAATGAATCAAAAGGTTTCATGAAACCAAATGCTTAAAGTTATAAACCAAAAACCATATTTTAATTTTTATAAAAACTTCAATCCAGTACTTGACAGGTGGTTTTTATTTTATAAATAATAGCTATATATTTGCACCAGAATAATCTGGTATCTTTTCTTTGAGAATATTTTCTGTAAACTCCCACAATAAAAGTGCCTCGCTATCAGAAGATGCAAGCTTGGTAGGTGATCCACTCTTACAACCAGGGACCTGTTTTTTTTAGATAGTGATTATGATAATTAAAAATACTGCTTTGAGGTTTTTCCTTTTTATTTATATAATGAACCTACATAATACTGTGCTTTTATGTCATTTTTTTCCACTTCTGGACTTGTGCACAGATAGAGTTGAGTCAGAGCACCTTCTTCTGGTGTTACCGAAAAATAATTGACAATAATGCTAGTAACAAATTTAGAAATAAAAGGGCCTGTTTCCAACCCAGGTTGAAAAATGTCGGTACCGACTGTTCCAGGATGATTACAGTTAACATAGACATTCTAAAGGAAGCGACGTGTACACTTAGATTGTTTCATTCCTTTTTTTTATATACATTTCTATATTGTACTTTACCTCAATTCCTTGCTCTTTCAAACGTCTTGCCAATTCACGAGTAAAGAGAATATTTGCTACTTTAGATATCCCATAACTTTCGAATTTTCCAGCATGTTCATCAGTATTGATTTTATCAAGGCCAAGTTTAGACGTGTACCGATGCATCTCTGAAGCAACATTAACAACTCGAGATGATGCTTGTTTTTGAAGCAGTGGCAGAAGAGATATTGTCAAATAATGGTGAGCTACATGATTTACAGCAAGCTGATAGTCGATGCCGTCTTTCGAATATGGAGTGGGGGCTGTCATAACTCCCGCATTATTTAATAGAATATCGACTTTGTCGTATCTAGTGGAGAACTCGGATACAAATCGCTTTACTGATGAAAGGGAGGTCATATCGATTTCTAAAAACTCTAAATTCTCATTCTTGGTTTCTTTTTTTATGTCGTTAATGACAGATTCTGTTTTTTCTCTGTTTCTGCATGCGAAGACGCTGTTAAAGAAAATGAAAGAATAGTTTTAAAAAAATGAGATTATGAAGCCATTTCCCCTTTCTATTTTTACAATAGATATCATTAAACAAACATAAAGGTATGTACATTTTGCAGTTTTTACGAGCCATTTCAAGCGCACTGACTTTTCCGATCTGGATCCAACAATATATGTATATTTACATTTAATTATCTTCTAATCTTGTATTTGTATCACTTACCCCATTACTAGCACCCGTAATCACTGCCAATTTTCCTGTAAGGTCCGGGATATCCTTGAACTGAAACGCTTTTTTAGATGAAAATAATCTATTCATTTTTGGTATATTAATGTTGTAAAGAAAAAGAAGAAAAGAAGAAAAAGTGCATCTATTTCTCAAACTTAAATATATAATTCATGTGAATGATGTGAATTTGGAAATTGAGTCAAATCATTTTCGTAAAACGGAAAAAAGATGAGTCATTTTTTGTACGAAGCACTTTTCACTACAAACTAAATTAGAATGATGTCAATGTCTAAGCCCGAATTTCTTAAATAGACTTTTAGCTTCCTTGTATTTCCATCAAAAAGGGCTGTGGTTTTATCACTCGTTATAAAAGTGTTATATACTTGTTTTCACTTCAATACTATCAATGGTGAATTAAAATATTGCCAATTCCATTCGTAACTACATATGAACACACTATTGAATCATTAATTGATAGAAAATGAACACACATCTTAGACAGTATGTAATTGAACTATAAAAGAGGCAATTGTGTTTAATGATATGTAGCGTGACTTTATTTTCCCATGTGCTTAAGTGAGAAGATACGAAAATGAAAAGCTGTCACTTTACAAGATTACAAGAAAATCTGATTACAATAAAAATGTCCGCCCACCATGCTCAATGATTCATGCATTTTACTTTATCAATAAAAGAAACGAAGAATAAAATGCTTATAACAGAGATGAAAAGGGAAGCCATGAAGTGATACTCACTCAATGTATTCTGTCAAATTGACGATATCAACACCTTTCATTTCTGTCTATGTAACCTGTAGCTTTACTCTCTTTTTTTATTGATGTGAAAGAAACACTGATGAATTCACGTGAGAAAAAAAAGGAAAAATCGAGAGAGTAAGTCATCAAGTCATGGCTTCATAAAGTGAGTATCAATATATAGGGCGTTTGTTCATGAGAATACCTGTTTAAAATATTCTTGATATGATCTTCTTATGTCAATTTGACACCTATGTCAGTTCAGATATTTATATATTTGGTTGTTTTGATATTTCCAGTTTGTGATGGATCTATTCGTTTATCACTTAAATTTGAGTGACGAGGCTACTTGTACTTAATTCTTGTCTTTTGTTGTTTTCTTTTCCTTTTTTCTTTACTTTCTTTATCTTTTACATTTTTTTATCCTTTACATTTTTTTCTATACTTAATGTCTGTTAATCTTACAGAACTCGTCAAGCGCCCTGGTGCCGGTAGTGTGGGTAAGCCCGTCCGTGTACGTGCCAAATTCTTTGAAGTAACCAACTTCACCAACGGCAACATTCACCACTATGATGTTACTCTCGACCCCCCAAGCACCCCACCTGCTGTTCAGCGCAAGGTTTGGAAGACCTTTGAGGACACCGACGGTCAAGGTATCCTTCAGGGCATCACGACTGTTTACGATGGTTGCAAGAACGTATTATCCTTCAAGCCTCTTCCTCTTGGCGAAGACAATGCTATGCAGTTTGAGGTGATTTATCGTCTTATAATTTACTGGCACTCTTCAAAGAAGAAGTTTTTTTTTCTAAACACCAAAATTAATTTATCCTCCTTTTAGGTTGAACTCCAAGAAAACAGTGGACCCATGGATTCTGAGGCCCAGTTGTCCAGTTACGCTGTCGTTAAGCCCGATCTCCAGAAGGTCATGTACTTCATGTAAAGAAGTTTCATACACCTACTTCTATAAAAAAAAAATACTTTTCTGAATTGTAAAAATTTTTATTTACATTCATTTTCAATAATAAAAATATACCAAACCTTGCTATATTTGGTTCTAAAATAATATATAAAGTCTTCTTTATTAATGTGTTTATTGTTTGACGCGTGTGTATTTGTGGCTTGCGACGGGGGTCCAGAAAAGGAGCATCGTATAAGAAATACATCAACAGCAGAGTATTACCACCTTCTTGGTTCGGACGCACGCATGATTTTACACAAAAAATTAAAGCATTCAAGACCAGATCAAGCGCGCATCATCTCCCAAACACCATCTTTCAAAACCAGCAGTCCCCGCCTTTTTGTTGAAGCTACAAAATATGTCCTCAAGAATTATGCTGCCATAACAGATTACTATGATTGTGACCAAGTCTTTAACAAAATCGATTTTGGGAGATATATCGCCAAGCAAAAGGCAGTCCGTGAGATCGTACACAGACTATTAACCGGCAGCACTAAGTATAAAGCAATGCCCATACAATCAAATACAGGTCCGTCCACAGAGCTAAGTCCCCCCGGCAAATCAAAGTGGAGACCGATTCCACCACACGATAAAGAAGGCGAAGAAAACAAAACAGTTATTATTGCCTTCG
>VCJK01000963.1:59436-73566 GCA_024139485.1 Backusella psychrophila | reverse complement strand
AAAAAAAATAAAAAAAAAAAAAAAAGTCATGCTCAAGCAAACACGTTTATAGTATTCGTGTCAATTCAATGAATGTATATTATCATAAATCTTTTACGTGTGTGAATAAAGAATAAGAGAAATGCGTATATATTGTCTCGTTTTTTATTCTTATTAGTGGGCGTACAAGAAATCTGACTTTATATTTGATCCTTCGCGTTTTCTTGGTATTAAAATGATTGTTGTAGACATCATTAAGCGAACGACTGATGGTTTTCAACGACTATAATACAAGTTTTCATTTTCTCTGTTCATTGGAAATGGTTGAATAGATTGTGACAGGACAGCAGAAAAGCAATGTTTGTGATACGGTAATTTGGTCAGTTTACTTTTTTCTGTAATCTAGATGGTTTTATAAAGTATAGGTTTTGGTAATGTTACTATATTCACATCATTCATTATTCCTTGCTATTCGTAACAACCATTTTTTAGATTCTGGTAAGGAAACAAATCTCATACTGTAAATACTGTTTTATAGATACGTGGGTGTTATAGTAGTATTATAAAAATCGTATGATGACTTAGTCTGTATTATTTTAAATCTGGGTAACGCATTTTAGTAGATCATATTATTTACTCGAGATAATAGTAATGAAAATATCACTAATAACAATAATAACATCAGTGATCATATACTTAAGCCCTAATGTGGAATCTTAATCACTGGCTACTTCGACTATTTATTCATTTTATCCGTCCAAGGTTCTTGTCGAAAGAGACACATTTTCAGCTGAGAAAAAGTACACTTAAAAATATTAACTAGCTCGTATCGAAAATCACTAGCCATTGGCACGTGAAATAAATATATTAGAAAGGCAAATCTAATTTAAGCAAGTTTAACACAAAGAAAATAAAATAAACAAATATTTGGACTTTTAAAAGCTTAAAATTTGGAAACTGTAATTGCTTTTTGAGTCATTTGTAAAGATTCTGTTTCATTTGTTAAACATTTTTATATTAACTATCAGATACAAAACGTGCTATTTCACATTTCTCTCATCAATATGTGATTGCCACAACCTTTAAATAACATAATGGAATTATAGTGGTGTTATGAACATAGTAAGATATTACTACTTCTAAACGATCAAATAAAAGAAAAGAAAAAACAAAGTTTTCCCCTTAAACTTTAAAAAATATCCTTACAAGAATACGGCTTTTTAGAAAAGCTTTCTTCAAAGCATGATAAAAAATTGAATAACTTCACTATTTTAGCAAAGTTTTAGCCAAATGCTGCTCGAAACCTGATAAATTATGTATCTACCACAAGTTTCACATATAATTCTTTAGACAAAAAATTTAACCATACGTTGAGTGTGCCCCTAATGGTTTCTATAGTTTAAACTCTAAATATTCAATTTCTTTTAATTGCTGGAAATGAAAGATTACAAGATTTGTCCTATTTTTATAACTATAAGCGTAAATCCTCACTTTTTTTTTCATTAAAAAATAGAATAGAATATAATGAATGAATTGAAACAAATGAATCTAGATGAATGTTTGAATATAAAGTGTTTCTTTAAAGATCCATCAATGAGTGTTTACATCGAACACCATCTTGTTCCGGTTTCTTCATACGGCCTGAGCACATGATTATGATAAAGCTAATTTTATTTGCTCACCTCTTGCATTTTATATAGTACAAATATATAAATTTTGCATTTACAGAACCTAAAGTATTTTATTATTTTAAGTCTCCAACACTGATACCATAAAATAGAAGCATCCCGCGCCATTTGAAAAGACACTGTCTACGAGATAGCCACTAAAATTTAATAACTATGTGAAAATAAGATGTGAAGAAAAGAATATTAGTGGAGATCTGAAGTTAAATAATAGCGAATTAACTGAAAGACATAGACTTCAACCCATATCAAAATTTATTTTCTCTTGATGTAGCATTGCTTCTTTTACTCAGCTTTTTATTGATTAAATGTAATATTAATCGATAAAGTGACTAATCAAACGAAACTGCTATTAAATACTTTTGTTTTAGTAAGAGAGCTATAATTGAGAAAAATAATCAAATATCACAACAAACGCTACAATTAGTGAGAAAAATGAGTTGCACATGCGTAGTCAATAAATGAGAAAGGAATACTACATAGTGGTAATCATAAACCACAAGACCAACACATGCACAAAAAAAAAGAAGGTGATATGCAGCATTTACTTGAACATACTAGTAGTTCAATTTTTGATTCACAGATAAATGCCCATGCTTATATGTATTTGTTTTCTGGTATGAGAGCAACAGTGGTGCTAAGACATATTTCCGGTAAAAACGTTTATTTTGTACTTTGATGGGATTGTATCTATATTAGCAATAATTTACGATTCTTTAGTCATTAAAATATGTATCACTTACAAAGCATGACAGCAGGTATAGAATATGCTTATTGGGTTTCGAGGATTTTTCCAATTCATATCGCAAACTCTAATATACATGTAAATGTCAAAGTGGTTCTTATTTCTTTCGTTGTTACTATTTTACCTCTTAGATTGCTTTATTGTTTTTTAGTTTTATACTCATAAATTCGAAATATGAATATGACAAGTGTAAAAGATATCTCGGAGTATGCGATGGAGCCACAAGTAAAGTCTAGATGCTCTATTTACGAATTTTACAAAAGGTGGCTGATCAATCTATTAATGTGTGCACAGTGACACCAGGGCCTGCATCTGGGAGCAATAGAATAAAGATGATATATATATCTTTTTTTTTTTTTTTTACACACACATGACATTCATCATGAAATACTTTTAAATCTACTATATACTTCTTATTGTGAAAAGCACATTATTTTCTTCCACGCGACTTTTTTTTTTAGGTTCTTTAGAATATTGGTTTAGATTTTAACCTTTAGATCTTTAGATCCTCAATAAATGAAAAGATCTGATATAAAAAAATAGCTAATCTGGTGTAAATATCTAACCTTTTTTATTCATTTATTTGATTCTGGAAGTCAAAATGATAAAGTTTTGGCACCACAAAAAATCATATTTGGTTATCACTAAAAATCTGTGCTCATCTGGATTACCCAATAACCATATCGTCCCATATCTTCATATGCGTGATTATCTATGCCAAACAACCGGGGTACGGAAACGATATAATTTATCGATATGAATACAATTCAA
Organism: Backusella psychrophila; assembly: GCA_024139485.1. NCBI lineage: Eukaryota > Fungi > Mucoromycota > Mucoromycetes > Mucorales > Backusellaceae > Backusella > Backusella psychrophila. The sequence goes on along the minus strand of VCJK01000963.1, from coordinate 70,386 downwards.
GTGCATTTACTACTGCTATTATTATTATTTTAATGTAAATTACGATACAGCTCAAAGATTTAGTACAATGGTTGTTCGTTTGATAACTTTCATTTTTGATCACATTCTTTTTACTATCAAAATTTTAGATACCCTTAGAACATGTCATCAATGAGAAAAAAAAAAGGACTGTTGAAATGTTACGCGTTCCTGGTAATCGGCTCTATTTTTGTGCTAGGATAGACGAAAATTTATTATCCGAATCTCTACTTATGTATCAGCTTCACTATAAGGCGATAGTATGAAAATTAAATAAACCAATCCAGTCTAAAATATCTTTCCTAATAATACTTTTTTTTTTTTAATATAATCTAATCAGATTAGTCACAGATAATCAACCTCAAGACATGTCATTCTAAGGTGGTATATTAAAAATGAATATATGAGCAGGTATTTTAGTTAAGTTAGATCTTAGTTACATACAGAACGGTAAAGTATTGAAAACTTAAAGATCTTAAATGCATATTGAAAACCAAGATCAATTTTTAGTTTTGGTCCGAGAAAATCCCTGTTCTTTTTTTGTTTTTTTTAAAAAAAAGAACAGAAAAAAAAAAGAGTGGTTGAAAGTTTTGGTAATTAATATATCAGATTAAAATGAAAACCTTTGGTGTTAAGGACTTATTATTTCAGTTAGAGTTGATTCATTAACTGTATTCAAAAAAATATTTACGGGCGGAAAGGAATTGTGAAAAAAAATCGATCAAATGGTAGTGATTATCTATCAGTACAACAATTATGATAATCTGATCTGTACGACGCATACAAAAGAATTAAAATAATCTCCTTCTGCTAATTTTGAACCTTTTTATATACAGATCATTCGATAAGACCCGAAGTATATAATATAATGGGTTATGGGCCAGGTCCCATGAGTAAGAAGAGTATTTAAGGCTTCAGGGATACTTGTAAATAATCAGCAAGCATGCTGGGTAACTGATATACTGGGTAGATCAGATAAGTCCTACATCCACTAGATCTAATGTTAATTTAATTAGATATAAATTCAGATGGGTAAATATTCCACATCTTCGATCTTAAGGTTACAATTTATGAAGTAATGATCATCATTTTAATTTCTCCGCTACATTTTCATGCATTATAGGTTGTTGAAGTTAAATAAGATGATGTTAGTGTAATATGAAGATTCCAATTCTTCTTTTATGTAACATCGTTGGGTTTGCTTTTGGGTGTTTATAACATAAACCACGCTAGCGTTTGTGATATTAATGACAGGACCAAAAAAGTGGATAGAATGTATACCCTTCCTAATGACCATCAACAGTTTAGTAAATGTTAATACTATATCAAGGAAATCTTAAAAAGACAGATCTTTAAAGTTTAGTCGCACAACATATTTATTTCCAAATAAAAAATAAAAAAGAAGTAGGATAATGTTATTATTGATCGTAGAAAAAAGGGCATTGATACTTTTATCCATCTATTTTTATATAAAAGTTTTTACATAAGTGATTTTATTAATAGAACTTGCATACATTAAGGAATTGAAGGTATTGATTAGAAGAACTTTGTGGTACAAGAGTGATTCAGCATGTTAAAAAAGCAAGTATTGCGTGGATTTCTCACCAATAGAAGTTGTAATGCTTTGAACATACTGATAAAGTGTTCTTGATTAAATCATGAGTTGCGTTTGGAATATCAGCCTTACTTAAATTAGAAAGTGCGAGGAAGTTTGTTTGATAAAACATTCAATAATATAATATATCCTTTATAGATCATTACCTTTTTATTTGTATTTTGTAAAATGTTATATTTCCTTGCTTGTTTCTCACTGGATTTTAAGTAACAAAGAGTAAATATGTTTTAATACCACTATACTCTAACCCCTGGAATACAGTTTTTATTACAAGTTGCGATGAGTTTCAATATACTAATATTTAGTACCATTGGCGTTATTTTAATTAAAATCATGTATTTCTCTCTTGGGAATCCTTGAATGAGTAATCAATAATAAGTAAACACAAAACGTCTTTGCAAGATAAATTAAATGGATAAAGTTCAAACAATATACATTTATTATATATAAACAGATAATTTCTTAAGTATTTCCAATAAAAATAGATAGATGAACCACAAGGTAAATGTTGTGTAAATAAGTTAAGGGCTTTTATTTTCTTATTCTTCGGAAAAACTGCGGGTAACAAAAATGTGAATTTATAATAGAGATCGGATTGATGAGTTTAAATCAGATAAGAAAACTAAGAAGATTATGAACTTCATACACCTTGGTTCTTGCATCTTAAAATATAGCTTCCTTTCGGAAGACAATAGCTTATTAGTTCCAAAATAGTCTTTTATTTCTATTTTTCGTCAATAATGATAAAGTTTTTTTTTAAAGGAACACCTAAATCACAAAAAAAGAAGGAAGGGCGCGGATTTTAGGCGATAGCTTTTAGGTGTAATGAAACAAAAACGGGACATTTAGTAAAAGTAACAATAACAATGTGGGATCCATTTGTTTTTGTGCGCATACGTGTGTTTTTTTTTTGCTAAAATATCGCGTAATATACCATTTGTGAAAATCTGATAAGATGGCCAAGTGTTTCTGATTCCGAAAATTTTCCAGACGCCTTATAAATATTAAGTTCCGAAATTTTTTTTATTTCTTATCAGCTTTTCCTTTGTTGTTATTATTCTTTTTTTAATATAGAAAATAAAATGCCTGCCATTTCAAGTGAACAGAAAAACGCCCACTTTGCTTCTTTTGCTACTACTTCTCGTCTCATTGCTTGTTTAACAAGTGAGTCACTTGTTCCTGTGTTTTTCGTGCCCTTAGAGAGCAATGGCATTGTTGGTCTTTGTTTACTTTTGCGTCAATTAGCTGTCAAAAATGAGAGTGACGTTCCCACCTCTCTCACTGTTGATGACATCTTGGCTGTTGTTCCTCTTCGTGGTGTCCCTATCTTCAGTTTCAGCACTTCTGATTTTGCTGTCTTTAACGGTATTGTTTGTCCTCGTATCCAGTTGGTTGATGGTTGGGATATGTTGCCTCATATTTTCTCGGCGTCTTCCGACCCTTCAGAATATGAAGTTCCAGCTAGTGTGATTCCCAATGCTGCTCAGGTAAAGACTACTGCTGAGGAGGCCTTGAAAAATATTGTAGATTCCTCTACTCTCTACCTCACAGACAATTACCACGGTGTGGCTTTATGGGAGCGTTTGGCCGAGGATTTAAAGGTCAATAATAAGCTCAGTGAGCAGATTGGACAGGAATTGGAGTCCTCTATTGACTTTCAAAGTAAGTAAAAAATGTCCCCATCCAATGCAAAAAAGGACCCGTATTAATCGATTTTCTTGGATGTGTGTAGAGCATACATATGACAACCCTAAGCCCCTCCCTACTATTAACTCCACTACTTATGAATGGGAACAATCTGTTGTTGAAGGACATGCTACCCATCCTGTAAGTTTTATGTTTCTTTTTTCTTCTTCGAATTTTGGTATAGTCACATCTATTTAAGATTTTCTATATCAGAAAATTGTAAAACCTTTCTATCATAATCATAATTAGCATGATACTCACGTCATATTTTTTTCATAGATGCACAAAGCCCGCAAGAGTTTCCCTCCCATGCCTCCACTTATTCCTGGATCCTATGATTTTGACCATCCCAACCTTCGTTTGGTAGGTATTCCTCGTGGTAACGTTACTGTTCGTGGTGATTATGAAGAGCTTGTGAAAGACTTGGTTGATGCTATGCTGGATCCCAACCGCGATCCTGAAGTGATCGCCGATCTCCGTCAGCGTTACGCCCACCTCCTCTTCATTCCTGTCCATGAACTTCAGATCCCCAATATTGAAACCCGATTCCCCGACACTATCATCCTATCTGAGAAGCACTCAGTAAAGGCCGAAGCATTGGCTTCTTTGAGATCGGTAGCCCTTCCCGATATCCTTCCCAGCAAGAGTGTGAAGCTTTGTCTCGGAATCAAGATCTCATCGGCTCTTCGCACAGTCACACCTTTCACAACTTACTTTGGTCCAGGTTTCTCTGAGGTGGTACCAAAGCTCACTTATGATCGCGATATCCTTTTTGTTGAACGCGAGTTAGGTACTGCTACTTATGCCCATGAAGATACTGATGTTGCCAAGCACTGTAGTAGTGTTATACGTGATGCTATTGAATATAACCCTGAGTACAAGGATGACTTGTTTGTTCCTTGTGGTGCTTTGGTTGAAAAAATTCAGAAGCCCGATACAGATGAAACCTTGGTAAAAAATGTGTGGAACCTTGACACTGAGGAGAAGAAAATCGATTTCTTAAAAAAGTAAGATAATGTTTTTATTTTCAATTAATGACTGGCTGTATATTGACATACGTATGTTATAATTAAAAATAGATATGTTGATTTATCCTTAAGAGCATTTTTACCTCCTTGCCTTGAAAATGGTGTTGCATTTGAAGCTCATGGACAAAACACTATGGCTCGCTTTGATAGAAAGACAGGTGAATTAAAGGGTTTCGTCATTCGCGATTTTGGTGGTGTAAAGGTACATCGCGAGACATTGAAAAAGACAACTGGATGTGAATTGGATGTTTTGCCAGATAGTTGTGTTGTGGCCTATACCGAGGATGAAGTTTTCAAATTGCTTTATCATACCTTGTTCCATTGTCAGTTCCAGCGTTTAATCCGAGTTCTCGATTTGCATTATAATGGTGTTGGTTGGAACATTGTAAACGAGCGTGTCGCTGAATTGGTACCCAAAGATCATATAATGAGACCCTATTTTATGGAAAATGAGCGTGTTCCTGGAAAGTGTTTAGTCCGTATGAAGATTGATGAACTTTATCGCGATGTGAGTTTATTTTATTTGTTTATTTTTTTTCCAATGATTATCCTAATATGGTTTTTTCTCGTAGTATATTTACCGCCCAGTTCCCAACATGATCCAATTCCGTCCCCAATCTCTTGAGCAATTCAAAGCTTAAGTGTGTATATTTTAATTTCATACTAATCTATATTTATCTTCACTCATAATTACAATAACAACACAAATAATAAACATTTACTTTTTTTCCCAAACAACTTTTTTTTCCAACACGATCAGCTGATGAACAGTGTTATCATTTTATTTTCGAGCTTCTTTTTCTTCTTCTTTTTCATATCTTTTCTTACTTTTAAGAAAAAAAATGCCACCTCCTGTAACTCGTTCAAGTGTTCTTGGACTATTAAAACTTTTGCAATCAAGCTCAAATAGTTGTCCATGCCATTCTCATGCTCATTCAGCTTTACCAAGTACTCAAACTTTTTCAAGTCTTTTAAATTATGGCAGAAATTATGCAAGCGCAAAGGACACTACAGATTATGCATTTGAAATGGCAGCCAGTAACATTCGCTTTGGTCCTGGTGTAACCAGGTAGGAAGGAGTTTCCTTTTTCAAAAAAAGGAAGAGATTGTTAAAAGTATTTGATGATAGTGAGATTGGTATGGATCTGAATAATATTAAAGCTACAAAAGTGGCGGTTTATACTGATCAAACGGTAAAGGGATAATGTTTTTTTTTTGTGCTATTATTATATATATCACTCTTACGAGAATTAAAATTTAAAAAATGTTTCAGATTTCGAAGCTTCTTCCTCTAAAAGCGGTGGTCGAATCACTAGATAAACATAAAGTAAACTATGTCATATATGATACCGTACGTGTTGAGCCTACAGATGGCAGCTTCAAACAGGCTATTGAGTTTGCTCGTAAACATAATCCCGACGCATTCGTGGCTGTTGGTGGAGGTTCGGTGATTGATACGGCAAAAGCCGCTAGTCTTTATAGTGCTCATCCTGAGGCTGATTTTTTGGACTTTGTGAATGCCCCTATTGGAAAAGGATTACCCATTCGAAAGAAGCTCCACCCTTTAATTGCAGGTAAATTATATAGCCAAGACTTTTTTATTTTTATTTTAGCATAAAACCTAATGGCAATCATTTTGATCTGCAAGTTCCAACGACAGCAGGAACAGGCTCAGAGACAACCGGTACTGCTATATTCGACTATGAGCCCCTCAAGACAAAAACGGGTATCGCTCATCGTGCTTTGAAGCCTCTGTTAGGTATCGTAGATCCATTGAATACACGTAGTATGCCATCTCAGGTTCACGCCTCTAGTGGCTTGGATGTATTATGGTAAGTTTGTACTCCATTCCCCTCCTCCGTGTTTCAAAAATACCTCACCAAGAAAAAAACAAAAATAGCCATGCTCTCGAGTCCTATACAGCTTTACCATATAATCAAAGATCACCACGCCCTCAAGATCCCATTTTACGACCTGCATACCAAGGTTCGAACCCAATTAGTGATGTCTGGTCACTCCACGCCCTTCGTATGGTAGTGGAGTATCTCCCTAGAGCTGTCAAGGATCCAGAAGATACCGAAGCGCAAAGTCAAATGTTATTAGCTGCTACTTTTGCAGGCATTGGATTTGGAAATGCAGGCGTCCATCTTTGTCATGGCTTAAGTTATCCGATTAGTGGATTAAATAAGCGTTACAAGCATCCAGGATATCATGTTGACCATCCCATTGTGGTAAGATTGGTTTTTATTATAATCATTACGTAAAAAATAGATGTTAACCCTTATGTCCCTACATTACCTACATTTAGCCACATGGTAAGACAAATAGTACCAAAAAGGAATCATAAGAAGAAAAATAGAAAAGACTGGTTGATTTGTAAAATATTTTTAATATATGATTTCATTTTGTTTTCTCTTTTGTATAGGCGTTTCTGTTGCTTTGACAGCTCCAGCTGTATTCAAATTTACATCCCACGCTTGTCCTGAACGTCATATTGACGCAGCTGTAGCCTTTGGTGTTGACAGAGCCAGAATAAAATCCTCTACTGCTGGAGATATACTCGCGGAAAACCTCACCAGCTTTTTAGAGGAATTGGATGTTCCCAATGGTTTAAAGTCAATTGGTTACGATAGTTCGCTTATTCCAGAATTAGTGGAAGGAACTTTACCTCAACATAGAGTGACCAAACTTGCCCCTGAAGGTGAACCTTCTCGTGAACAAATAGCAACTATATTTGAAAATTCCATGAGAATCTACTAAAAAAATGGAATTATATGGCCCCATCACTCCATCATATGGCTTTTTTATTTAATACTAAATAATAGCTTAAAAAAATTATGAACTAGCGTATTTTTACTATATGTTGTTACCATGTATTTGCATTTAATAACTAAACAAGATGTCAATTTGGTCTTTGATGAAAAAAAGTCAAATTCTGTAAAAACAGAAAAAAAGAAAAAAGGTGGGCGGTTTGTGTTACCTGCCCTTATTTTCCGTTTTCAATTAAAGCCTAATGAAAACAAAAACTTAATTAAAAAAAGAAAACATTGACATTTGCATTTCGTATGGGAGAAATCATCGCCATAGTCAATTTTAGTTGTAGGCTAAAAGCAGAAAAAAAGGGATAGAAAAAGAGATAGAAAAAGAGATATATCTTTCGTTTTATTTTTTATGCCTAAAAGAACATACAAAGGTGTTTTAGTTCCTTTTGTTCTCATGATATTAATTAACCAGGTCTGTTTACATGCCGGAAAAAAGGTACAATGCAGTTCATAGCAAGTTATTTTTATATTTGGTTAAAAGAGGGATTTGGTTGTGTCTTACATCTTTAGTATATCCTGCATTTGAAAATAACTGAGAGAAAAAATTCAATCGGACTGATCTCTTACATAAAAACATTTATGCTTCGATAGCTGAGCTTTTTTAAGGAGCAAACTATACTAATGAATACGATAAAAATAAATCGTCAAAGTCTGGTTTTGCTTTGAGAAAAGTGATATTGGTTAAAAAGCCATTTAGATATTTGAATGACAAAAAGATGAAAAAAAAAAATAGATGAAAAATAATGACTAGAGAAACACAATCCCACCAACGGGAGAGAATGGTGATAGCTTGTAGCGCGTAAACAAGGTTTTTCTACAGAAACCCAGCAAATATAAAAGGACTTGAAAAAACATGATCAAATTAGATTGATTGAATCAAACAAACAAATAAAATGCGGTTGCATTGAACTGTTGCAGTACGCCGTCATTGTCATTGAAAATGTGATGCTATCGTTTATAAAGTTAAAATTTCCTAATTAGACTATTATTATTCAACAGCGCATAAACTCCTACTGCTCCCTTTACTTTTCTTCTTCCTTTAAAAAAGAAAAATTGATTTGAGCTCTTTTTTTCTTTGCTTTGTTTGTCATTACATATATACTTTTTCGTTTTTCTGCAATTCTTTGAAAAAAAGCATTATGGACGAGAATAAAATCGTGATTGATTACGAAAAAGCACCTTTTAAAGATTCTTTAAAGGCACATTGTTATAAATTACCTTCTGCTTTAAAAACGTACCTGTTTGGTTTTTTTCCAATATTTCAATGGATTACCAAGTACAACACAGAGGTAGGTTTTTTTTTTCTTATATTTTTTTTTTCGCGAACATAAAGTCATAAACTCCTTAAACTGATTTTTAATTCATTCATATATCCAATAGTGGTTAATACAAGACATGATTGCTGGTATTACCGTAGGAATAGTGATTGTACCTCAGGGTATGGCCTATGCCAAGGTTGCAAATCTTGACCCCCAATATGGACTATAGTAAGTTGCATTAGTTACTCTTCAATTTGTTCTGTATAAGTTTTGACTCATGCATATGATTTTAGTACATCTTTTGTCGGTGCTGTTTTATATTGCTTCTTTGGTACATCTAAAGATATTAGTATGGGACCAATATGTAAGTTTACACTATACAACCTGAAATGCATACAATTCAATAAATCTAACCCTTTATCTTCCTTAATATATAGCCACTGTTTCATTATTGGTTGCATCAGCAATCACCACAATTATGAAAACAGATCCTACAATTACTCCAGCAGAAGTTGCCAATGCATTGGCTATATTTTCAGGAATAGTATGTGTTGTCATTAGTGTTGTACGGTTGGGTGCACTTGTAGATTTCATTCCAGGTAATTTCTAGTATAGAAAGCTTAAATGACATCAATTAACTCCTCGCTCTTTATGTTTAGAACCTGCTATTGCTGGATATATGACAGGGTCTGCTATCACTATTGTAATGAGTCAATGGCCAAAGCTGTTTGGAATTCCTGACGTAAGACTACAAGAACCACCCTATATTGTCTTGGCTGAAGTATTAGTCAGACTCCCTCTCACGAGTCTAGACGTTGCTTTTGGATTGGCGGCTCTGGTTTTCCTTTATGGTATAAAATATGCCTGTGGTCGCATATCATGTCGCTCTCCCAGATTACAAAAGGCCGTCTTTTTATTTGGCATAATGAGAAACGGTATCATTGTGATTGTAGGCACGCTCATTTGCTTTTTAATTAATATCAGTACCGGCGATAGCCCTGTTTCTATTATTCGCTCTGTTCCTGCAGGTTTTGACTCAATGGGGCTCCCCAACTTTGATTTTAATATTATTAAACAGTCAGGTAGTCTGGTACCTTCCATTGTACTTATATTGGTTCTAGAACACATCTCTGTTGCAAAATCTTTTGGAAGAATTAATGATTATAGCATTAACCCTGATCAGGAAATTATGGCTATTGGTATCTCTAATATAGTTGGGTCATTTTTTGGGTAAGAAGCTATTCTCTTTTTTCTTGTTCAATTAAGAAAACTAACATGGGTAAAAGTGGATACCCTTTAACAGGAGCCTTTAGTCGAACGGCTATTATGGCAAGGTCAGGTGTAAAGACTCCCTTTGCTGGTGTTTTCTCAGGTGCTGTCGTCCTCTTGGCGTTATATGTGTTAACACCAGCCTTTTACTATATTCCAGAGGCCATACTAGCTGCTGTTGTCATTCATGCAGTGATTGACCTAGTATCCAAATTTTCGTACCTTAAAGGCTTGTGGTATACGAATAAAGCTGAGCTTCTTGTCTGGATAAGTGCAGTACTTGTTACCGTTTTTATTAATGTTCAAACTGGGATTTATGCTGCGGTTGGACTGTCCCTAGTGATAATGCTTTATAATTTGACAAAACCTCCTGTAAAAGTCTTGGCGAGACTTTCTCCTGGCGAGAAAACATCTTTAAACGACTACGAGAGCAAGATGGAAAGTAAAGTAGAAGAAGGGTCGGAAGACTATATGTATGCAGATGAAACAGATCCCAACTTTGCTACCTATATAAAAGAACTACCGAGAGGCATCGTATGTATCAAACCCTGTGGACCTATCCTTTATCCCAATGCTGAATATATCTCGGATAAGATTCTACGAATTGTAAAAAGAAAAACCAAATCAGGAAATATGACGGGTCACAATGAGCAAAGTGTAAATAGACCGTGGAACGAGGAGATTCCTTCTCAAATGGAAGTAATGAAAATGGAAACGCTTCCTGTTCTACGTGCATTATTATTTGATTTTGGTGCAGTTTGCCGCATTGACTCTACTGGTCTTGACATGCTAGTCACGCTTCGTGACACTGTGGCAAGACATGCAGGCCAAACAGTTGAGTTTCATTTCTCACACCTTCAAGGTTCTTCTGTCAGAGAAGGGTTACTGCGTTCCGGTTTTGGCTCTCTGCCTTGTGATACGGAATCTATTGATAGTACTTCAGAGTACGGTGTTTCCTATTCTTCTTCTGCACTACCTCCACCATCACCGTCTGTACATGAGAAATCTACAAATAAAGAAAATTCATCGAGTTACAGCGTTGGGCCAATTGAATCCGCTTATCCTACCCCATACAAGTCTTTATGCAAACATGTAATGCATACACCAATCGACCGTTATCCTTGTTTCCATTGGAATACAAATACTGCTGTTCAAGATATTTGTCATAGGTGGTCGCAGTCAGGAAAACATGAAAGTCTAGATTCTGCCATGATCTAGAATGCGTCTTTACATACATACATATGTATATATAT
>VCJK01000963.1:14080-45092 GCA_024139485.1 Backusella psychrophila | reverse complement strand
TTTGTAAAATGTCCCTTTTTTTTTTAAAAAAAAAAAAGGAAGACGTAATGATCGGACCTTTACCCTTAAGTATGATGGAATAAAACTTTCACCCTTATTTAATTATCTGAAATAAAGCATGGGAACATGAATTGTCATAGAGATCGTCATGTGCAGAGATAAGGAAGTACAAATGTAGAACACAGCTTAGAAAATGTGTAGAAAGCAAAATCGCTCTTTTTTTTTTATTTTAATATAAATACTTTTCTATTTTCTATTTCATTTTCTTTATACACTTTTTCTTTTCTTTTTCCTCTTTTTTATTTTTTTTTATTTCAACTCTTTTTTTTTTGAGAAACAATTCCCATTAATAATGAAACACTCAATATCCCTTTCGGTTGCCCTGCTTTTTGGTATTTCATCAAGTTTCGCAGCATCATTTGTTAGTCAAGGTGATCTATCGCGTCAACACTATCATCAAGGATTGGCCCGTGGATTTGGACCAGAAGCACCCTATCGGGAATATACCACCCCTTCTTATCTACAGCAACAAAAAGACTATTCTAGCTTTGGAGCTTCAGATCCTAAGGATATTGCACTTTCATTTGTCAAATCTGAACTGACCGACAGTGAATTTATCATTCAAAGCTCTTACAAGTCTGACTTGAACGGTGTCACACACGTTTACTTGCGTCAGATGGTAAATGGACTGGAAGTATTGAATGGTGATATCAACATCAACGTCGATCGTTTTGGAAAGGTCATATCTTATGGTGACTCATTTGCTAGACCTTCTGCAGTTAAAAAAAATAGCTTCACGTCGGTAAGTACGAATATGGAAAGATAAACAAAACGTCAAAGTTTTTTTCTAATAGTTTTATTTTCCTCCCCCTGCATAGAAAGTACAAAAAGGCTTGAATCTTATCACAAGCTCTTTTGCTCAAGTTGTGTTGAGCACAAAAGAGCATGACCAATCCGACAAAATGGATTACCATGTATCCAACGAAAACTCCAAAATCATCGATCCTGCTGAAGCACTTGTGTCATTTTTGGCCTTTGTTAGACACTCACTACCTGATCCAACCATTGTTGAGTATTTGGCACCTGAAACATTTACCAGTGTGACTTCTCTAAAAGGAAATGGTGGCACTCAGTTCCCAGATGTGCCATTTGCGCTCTCTCCTATTGAAGCACGCCAGGCTTATGTCCAAAAAGAAAATGGCGAGTTGCAGCTTGTGTGGGATTTACAGCTCGAGTTGGAAGATAACTGGTACAACGGTCATGTCAACGCCCATGATGGTACTGTTCTTAGTATGGTGGATTGGGTCTCCAGCGCCGCAGCTTACAACGTCATCCCTTTTGGTAGCAACGATCCTAACGATAGCGAACGCAAGTTATTGAAAGATCCCCATGATACCTGGGCCAGTCCCGATGGCTGGCATTCTCAGGGCGTTGTATCTAAAGGTGCCAAAACATTTAACGTTACCATCGGAAACAATGCATATACCCATACCAACCCAGATGGTGGCTCAAAGTGGCATTCCAACTACAGACCTTCTGGTGAAGTCGATAAAAATGGCGACATTGTTTTTGATTTTGAAGCCGATTTTGAATCCCAGGAACCTAAAGATTATGAGGATGCTGCGGTAACCAACCTCTTCTATTGGGTCAACACTGCCCATGATTTCTTTTATAGATACGGTTTCGACGAAAAATCTGGTAACTTTCAACAAGACAACCTTGGTCGTGGACGTGAAGGCAAAGACGGCGAGGGTGATGCCGTAATTGCAAACGCACAGGATGGGTCAGGTGTGTTATTTACTACAATTAATCCGTCTTAACCTTTTTCGGCTTGATTTATTTATTTATTTATTTGTGCATATAGGTCGAAATAACGCAAATTTTGCTACTCCACCTGATGGAAAACATGGAAAAATGCGTATGTACATTTGGGATCAAACTCAACCAATGCGTGATGGTGATTTTGAAAGTGGTATTGTTATCCATGAATATACCCACGGTGTAAGTAGTGTATATATATAGACATATATAATGGTTTTCTAAACAAAATTCAATAGGTCTCCATTCGTTTGACTGGTGGTCCCATGAACTCCAACTGTCTTGGTTGGGGAGAAGCTGGAGGAATGGGAGAAGGTTGGGGTGATTTTGTTGCCACAGCGATTCGCATGCGTAAAGGTTTTTCCCGTGATATTGAATTTAGTATGGGTGATTACGCAAACGGTGGTGACGGCATTCGTAAATACAAATATTCTACATCCAATACAACTAACCCAAGTACCTATCGCATCATGGACCGTTTCGACTATTGGGGTGTCCACGCAAAGGGTGAGGTCTGGGCTGAGATGTTGTATGAAGTTTACTGGAACTTGGTAGACCGTCTTGGTTTTACTCCTGAATGGTTTCCACCCCTCCCTAAAGATGTATACGGCGATTCATTATCAGAAAAAGAATTAGAAAGTATTCGTACTCACATCGTCTCATACGGAAACACATTAGCTATGCAGCTCGTTATTGATGGCTTGAAATTACAGCCATGTAACCCTAATTTTGTATCCGCACGTGATGCCATTTTGGAAGCTGAAAAGCAATTAACTGGTGGAAAATATCACTGTGATATCTACCGTGCCTTCGCTAAACGTGGTCTTGGTCGTGGTGCTAAGCTTGAAAAACGTGGATGGCTTGAGCAACGTGTCGAGAGCTACTCTCTTCCTTCCATTTGTGAAGAATAAGTGTCTATATTGTTTCATTTTTATTGTGAATTATCCATTTTGTTTTATACACATCTATATATCACCTTGCTTTTTTATTTTATTATTCTTTTTATTAACTCATCAATAAACTTTTTTCCTCCTCTTATGTTTGATCTCTTTTAAGATAGATTATAAATTATTGGTAGTTTGCTAAGTTCAAAATGAATATCTTAAAACAAAATTTGTCTTTATTATTACAGAAATCGTAAACTAAAATAAAATGACTAGTAGACATCAACTAGTTGCATGAACTAGATATCAAGATAATCGCGATCAATAGAAAAAAAAATGGATCACTTTTTTATTTATCAAAGTTATTATTATACTACTTTAATTACTAATAATGTTTACTTGTTTTTATATTAGCTGTTTGTGATTTTTATACTATTATAGCTACTCGACAAAACAAAATTTAACTGATATCCATTGGTGTGGGCATTACAGCAGGTGGTGTGGTGGCATAAGAGGGTAGACTGAAATAGGTTCCAACATCAGCAATTTCTGTCAATTCACATAGCATTTTCACAATCTCTGGTGACGTATAAATATTCTCGGGTAAAGGAGGATATGATGTTGGGAAAGTCTAGCAAGGCAAATTATACTACATTAATATATGTTATATCTGCATTGTATTGTTATTTACCTTTTCATCTTTGAATGACGAATGGAATCTTAAAATGACACTACAGAGGACAAATCGAACAATAAAATTACTCAAAAAGTCGTCCGTCATGAATCTTTTCAAGCCAATATCTGGAAAAACAAAAGGTATAAGAAATAATGTACATGTATCAAATTATGATACTTACCGAAAGCAGGATCAGCAATTAACATGTCACCAATCATTGTTTCCATGTCAGCTATCTTCTTCACACACTGATCCCAATCATCCTGGTCCAAATTACCAATATCTGAAACAGAGCAAAAGCCAAGTAGAGGTGTATGTAGAAACAATGTGAATAAGCTACCGATTTCACTCTTGTCCTGAACTGATGATGGATATTCTGTAGGTGACATCAAGCACATAACAGGCTGGTCAAATACATTGGGTATATTCTTAAATCCGGTGCTGTGGTCACTGTCTACGATCAAGAATAAGGGCTTTCTTGTGAATGGAATGAGATCACCAGGACATAAACAATGAACAGAAGGAGTCACTGGTACTTCTGTAGCCACAGTGAGTGCTTGTGTACCTGTACCACTAGCCGCGGTTGCAGATATTGCTGCGGCAGTAGAAGCTGCCACCGCATTGGCTGTTGTTGTACGATCTGTGTTTGGATTAGGTTTATTACGTTGGGTTGTCACTACACCATGTCCATACCCGGGTACTGTTTGATCTGGATAAGCACATCCATCTGCAGACAAATATAGTAAAAGAGCACAACCATCGCTAGTGTCTTTGAATGCAGTAGAAATGTAAACCATCAATTGACTAAGAGAGGGTCGATAAAGTAGGTATTTATGTGGATTTGATCGTTTGCCGAATCGCTCGCTTTGGTTTACTTGTCCCGCAGCACCCGAAGTGGTGATCTGCGTCGCAGTAGATCGTGTGGTAGTTGTTTGCTGTTGTGACTGTTGTTGGTCCTCTTTAGCACCTGGCACATTTGCATCCTTTTTTTCATTTTGATGCGAAGATTCGTTGCTTTTTGCTAGTGGATGACTTGCGAATGGTTCCCTTTCCAATGATTGTAGCATACGATACATATCAAGTGTAAGCTCCGAGAATTTAATTTGCTTTTGATAGTTTCCCACCAAGATTGCTTCCTGCAGCTTTAATTTCTGTATACCAGGTCCCAAATCTCGTTCCTTAACAGCACTAGATAATCTATGTGTTATTTTGTCTGAAGTCCGGTCCAAGTTGATGGGAACAATCTTCTTTTCAGCCTCTGTGAATGTACTTATTTCGTCTAATACCATTTGCCACTCTTTTGCATCAGGTGGTTTGAAATTCTTTGTATATTCTTCGATTAAACCCTCCAATTCACCTATGAACTGGCGCACGTTCCCATCCTTATTCAACAACAAACAAACAATGATGAAACGAGCATAATATCTCATTTTCTTGATCATCAATGCTGAACTATATAAAAGGTCAGATATCACTCATTTCTACCAACCTTGAACTTACTTTTTATCCTCAAGAATATCCTTAAAGTATTGTCTTTCATGTACCGCTTCATAAAATACGTAAGATTCATGCAAGTAATTTGTTTCACTCGTCCTTAAGCTATATTTATACAATAAGCATCAAGTTCCATTATAAAAACAATCTACCTACTAATAATGGTAGTATAGCTGTCCTATTTTACTAGCAATTTCGCCCACTTCCCATCTTTTGAGTCCATAATTCACTTTATTTTCAAGAACTGATCTATGTTGTTGTTGAAATTTCCAAAGCTATCAAACAAAAAGTATCAGTATAAGAATAATAAAATCAACTTTTGAAAACAGTGGATACATAGACTTACTTTTGTATATACTTCAAAGGTTTTTTCGAAATACTATTTTCATAGTATATACTTAGAATAGGGTATTTATCAGTACTACTTTTAATAGACTTACTGGTCTCCATTGTCGATGGCTTCCGGTTGGAGGTAAATCTCTACTCGATTGGCTTAGTTGGGTCATCACATTCTACTGTTTTTAATCGTCACTTACCTCAAGCCACCAAATAAACTTTGACTTTTTTCTAACAAATATTGGAATTCTTCCACTAGTTTTCGATTACGTATGGCTTCCTCATCTGTTTCTGCTGTAGCTGATTCTGAAGCAACATTGACAACAGAAGGAGGAACCGACTTTTCATTACTGGGATTTGTGTTGTTGTGAATGGAATGAGTGTCTATTAGAATGGAACGTCTTTGTTAGAGATCAAGTTGATCGCAACAGTTATTCGACTATATTTACCTGAATTTGTGGTTGCCGCTGTGGTTGTACTGGTGGTATTCTTACTTGGGACAGCAACAGGTCCTGCACTAACACTGTTGTTGGTGGTTTTGGTCGACCCAGTTGTAGAAGATGGTTCAGGCTGCCCAGTAAAGCCAGACGTACTCTTTTGGTTCTCCATTTTTTTTTTTACTCGTTTGAGGAAGCAACAAAAAAGAAGAATGAAAACAATCAAGTTTATCTAAGAGATCATATTTATATCTAAATTTAAGAACCGCCCCTTTTTCTTTTTTGTAAGAAATGTGGCATGAATTTTGGATACGTGTAAATGTGAGCACTGTACTGACTGTATTACCCATTATCAAGCAACAAGTTGACGTCTCGTTCATATTAGCAGAAATGATATGTAAATTGTTGAAATGATAAACAATATATCTTTAAGTAAGGTCAATACAAAAGAGAATAGAATGGTTCTATATTTAGCCACAGCTGCGGTTAAGAACCAAAACTGATTGATCACTCCCCTCATCAGGTGGTGTACATGTATACTTACTTGAGTCAGATTGCTATAACAGATCCAGTTTAATGAATCTAGTAAGTTCAAGGATAAAAAAAAACTATATCTCATCTATCTCTTTATGGTAATGAACCAATAGTATGGGCAATTGGGAGAATGTTGTTAAGGCCATTCGATGATTACTAAGCGTGCTATTAAGAGAATAAAACTAAAAAGTACTTTGAACATCATAACACTGGTCATTCCTCAGAAATAAAGAAAAAACAGCTACAGGTACTCCATGATTGTGCTAGGAAAAGGTCTAGATTTTGTAAATGATCTACATGTATACTAAATATTAGGTAATCATTTGATTATCAATTGAAAAACATACATTTATAATTAGTAAACAAGTCTTTCTTTGGTATTATATCTCTCTAACATAAAAAGCATACATGATCTCTATAATAAAGTGATCAAGTTAGGAATAGCAACAACAGACCAGGTCAATTACCTTTCGTTCTTAGTAATATAGATATTTTGAATGTAATAGCGATAAGAGGAACATAATACCAACAGCCTTTTATCAATAGCATTGTATCTACCATAGTTAAGCGCGATTATGCCTTTTGATGATGAAACCGTATCAGCTATTACATAGATATCACTCCATAATAGATATATACTCGTATTTGTAGACATAAAGTGGATGGCAAAAGGCTTTATCCTTATAGAGTTAAAGATAATATCGATAGCAATGTTTACCAATGTTTTTATTCCCATCAACTTGAGTATATTATATAAATATAGGACTTGAATCTAAATCATGCCATATGAAAAAAAAAACAAAAGAAAAAGTAGTTCTTACGAAAAGTATACAAGTCATCGAGATGCAGAGCACGGTGATACAATACATGTCTAAAGGTAATCATGCATTCAAACTTCCATATGATTTACGACAACGCGACAACTCTTTTCACAGCAAAGAAATTTCAATCATTGCATTACGCTAATATATATTTATATAGAATTACGCTATACGAAAAAAAATTGTATAAAAGTACCTCCCTCTTTAACTATTACCAAATGTTACTTTTGATTAAGAAGATTGATCACGTCACAATATCAACTATCTTTCTAGTTGTTCTATTTTAGTACAATCCGCTCTAATTATGTTTTGGCTGTCATGGTGAGCTACACATTATTTAACCATCGTCATGAGTCCACAAGTTATTTATATAATATGCATAACTACTGTTTATGTATATATAGTATAATTGATAAAACAAGATAAAATTCATACAAAATAGACCCATGGACATTAAAACACGTAACAAAAATGTTTTGTTTTGCATCTTGATACAGCATGAATTTATTTAAAATGCCCTGCATTGATTTGATAATACCAATGTCTGTCATATGAAAAGATGATGTATACAAAGCAGCATTCTAAAGAAACAAACATATAATTTACAGCAATACCATTAAAAAGAGTTACAATATTTTTAATTAACCAGTTCATCTTGGAATTTCATGCAAAAGGAAAGGCTCTTTATTATTGCTATTTCTCGGTGTCACTACGTCCTTATATCACATGAATATTGTTATTAACAACTTTATAACATTCGTTTATTTGTTTGTGGATTTGTTGGGTAAGATTAAAGAGCGTTTTTTGCCTAGATTGGTCTTTTTTTTTTACCAATTCGTGAAGAAACATTCTCATTTTGGAAGTGTAATGTAATAAAAGTGAAGATCAACGTCACTATATTTAGACTTTGAGAATGAAACTTGACAAAAGTCTTTATTGCATACTATGCCATGTTGCGATTTCTTAAATATAATATTTTTTGCTTCCTATTAATACGATAGTGTGGATTCAGTGATATCAAATACATGTATTTATCATATTTTGTAACTAAAAGCAACAATTCAGCTAATCGCAAAACTGCCTCGTCCAACAACTGGAAGAAATTACTGAATTAAGATAAATCACTGTTAAAAAAAAAGAGACTATCCATGCGTTATGAAAGCATAAAGAGATAAAAAAAAATCAGGTTTTATAGTCTCTAATCACTCTCTCTTTTGTTTATATATAAACTAATAATTTACTTGCTTGCGTTTTCTTCTCTACATTTCTCTTTACTCTTTTATGCTTTTTTTTTTTTTAAAATAAATGCTTATTTTTGACCAAAAGAAATATGCCTGTAGCTGTAAGTTATAACACCGTATTTGACGAAAGGCATGATCACTTATGTATTCTTTTGTAGCGTGTATCAAAGTAAAGGTCCATCCATCGTAATAAATCAATAAAAAACTAATGTACTCTTTTCCTCTTATAATGGTAGGGCCATCGGTCTTCTAGATGTGACCATCTAGAAAGAACATTAATTGCAGTTCGAAAAAAGGGACGACCGCTTACACAATGCGATCAATGTAGAGAAAAACGCAAAAACAAAAATCTACATAAAAGATGTATTTGTCCAAAAAAGAAGGAAAAAATGGCAACAGCCGACCGTGCATCGGTCAGAGCCCTCACCATCCATCGTATCATGTCAATTGATGCTTTATTAATATAATAACAATAATAAAAATATTAGCAATTATAATACTCATTTGCACACAAGTGTTATCTTTAAACCAAACCTATTTTTCATGTAATATGAAAAGTGGTTAGACTTGATTTCATTATTTTTATTTTTAAAAAGCACCAATAGGTGCTCGCCTCTTTCGAGTAAATTAAAACTTTATTTTACAAATGTTATTCTCATGTCTATTATATTTTCAGCAGCCATCCTCTCTTGCTCGTTATATCACTAAACTGATATTCTAGCATGGTTTACTTAAGAGTTCATAGTCGAATAAACGTGCTTTTCTTGGTGGCAAACATGCTCCTGGTGATATCTCATCCAACTCAAACCTTTGATAAAAGTGCATTAGAATAATATAGACGAGATGTTATCAATGGTGCTTTACCCTAACTTGTTTAAATAAAATTTGAATGCACCTTTGTTTGCTATAGCAATCATTTAGAAATATGCCAATAATAATGATGATCGGCTAAGCCTTCTATTTCTACCTTTAAATACCGTCAGCATCACCTTGTCCATTTTCCAATGAGTCCCAATACGGCTTAGTAAATTCATCAAGTACTCGCCCAATCCTTGTCCTCTCGCACCTTCCGCCAACTGTATCTCATAACTATAAATTCTTTAGATTTCGCTATTACTAAACATGTCACCATTTACCAATAAGCACAGTTGGCATTGACATCGTCGTCCATTGTTTCCTCTTGAACCATTTGAAACAAGAGGAATCCTTTTAGATCATTAGGATCATTCGCACTTCTCGCAATCAAATATCGAGCTTCAGGAGCAAGCATTTCGCTTCGTTTTTGTTGATCGTCCCAACCATCGTTTGTGTCTTTATATCTTGTAATGATATTGTTTCAACAGCTTATTTAGACACTTGTGGTTTTATTCACTTACATGTGATACAGGTTTGACTTGACCAAGTTAAAGGACCAGTCAGCCAGTGAAGCTGGAAGGTTGTTTACATGGTAATAGTCAACAATTATATCAAGATCATTACTGTATTTATAAATATCAGTACCGATAGTTAACTATAATGATGTACACATAACATACGTTTTATAAATAAGAGGAGACTCTATAAAGTCAACAAGACAAAGTTCCTATATTTGGTAATCTTAGAACAGGCTTTTTTTGATTGTCTCATTATTTATCCATACTCTATTCACTTTAGCCAACAGACTATCTGGATTATCCTTATCATTGTTGGTAATATTATTAGTAATGTTGCTATTTATTTGAAATAATGAATGATTTAAACAATAAAATACCTCGTGAATTGGCATCTTTTAAGTGGATGAAATTCTGGAGTACAAAATAAAAAGCGAAAAAGAGTTGAACAGAGAAAAAGGTGACGTTTTTGATGCCATTTCGGCAATAAAAAAAAATACAAAGTCCATTCTGTCATACAACCAATTCTTTTCATTCTTTTTCATTCTTTTTGTTTTTTGTTTTTTTTAAAAAAAGGACATCCCAAAGTAAAAAATGGCAAGTATTTTGGATGTAAGCGTCTCAAAGGACGGAGAGCGTATTTTGTGTAAAGGACATGGACTCGAGCTTTGCGATGCTTGTAAAGCTGATTGGACAGGACACAACGCCTTAGCGGCGACTTTGAAGCAAGTGAAAGAGTTACCAGCACCCAACGCCCCTAATCCAACACGAAATGCCCAAGTGACTCGACTGAAAGAAGAAGGAAACAAGTATTTCAAACAAAACAATTTTAAGGAAGCCATTCGCTTCTACACGATGGCAGTTGAATTATCTTGGTCTCGTCCGCTGTGGGAACCCCTTGCGTTTCAATATGTCAGAGAGGAACTCGCTCCCGTGCTTAGCAACAGATCTGCCGCTTACATGTCACTCCAGAATTTTGTCGAGGCCTACGTCGATGCTGAGTTGGTCACCCGCTTAAAGCGTGAATGGAGCAAGGGTTGGTTTAGAAAGGGAAAGGCTTTGGTCGGTTTGGGAAGAGTCGAAGAGGCATCCGAGGCCTTTCAAACTGGTCTCAGATTCGATCATGAAAGCGAGGAACTCATGAAGGCTTTGGACGAAGTCGAATCAAACTCTAAAAAATAAAAAATCACAAAAATCAAGAAGTCCTCTTCTTTTTATTTCTTTCAAATACCCTTTCTAATAGAACTATTCACGTATTTTTGCGTCTTTGTTTCTTGATGTTCTTTTCTTGCAAGAACGAATATGCCATAAAAGGAGGTAAAGGGATGATCCAGTAAATATTTTTAGCAGATATAATTTAAAAAAAGAAAATATGGTTTGGTTTGCATCATCAGCCAAGTCATTTGTGAATGCATGTCATTGCAAGTAAAGCTTTATTGTTGGTTTTTTCAATAACAATAAACTAGTTTTAAAAAGAGTCGAAACGACACGGCTCAAGTTGTCAAGCAATGACAACGAATAGATCATTTTATTTTATTTTATTTTATTTATAGAACATTCCACGCCTTTGTTGGGCAAACACGTTTAAAAATCACGTTGTAATAATCTGTCTTATTTTCTGAAAAGATCAGATTTATATAGGTAAGCCAAAGAGAGGTAGGTTTTGACAATTGCGATAAAACAAGAGTATTCAACTTGTCCATCTCTGTTAACCAATATTCGACCGCACCACTTGATTCTATAAAAGGCCCAGATTCACAAAGAGTAAGATACTCTAGTGACTTTATATTATTAATACACTCTATGGGAAAGACATGTACGGTTATCGAATATAGATGCAACTTCTTGAGCTTTGTCAGTTTGTCAATATCAGCGAGCAGTCTGTTTGAAGTCGAACGAGTAGATGAATTTGAATCGGAATTGCCTTGACAGCCTCGTAGTTCAAGCACCTCAAGCGAGCAAAGAGACCGATATAAAGTAGATAAGTTTTCATTTTCCAAAACGATGGAGCCAAGACAGAGTTCTGTAAGATGAGTACAGCGCGCAATATGATCAATACCATTCCTCGTTATGGGAGCTCCGAATAATTCCCTTCTTTGACGTATGGTTCCTCTAGGTCTATTTCCGCAAGGTGATATCGATATTCGGCCCACCGTACAAGTTGTTTCTGTAAAAGTGGATAGATTCAACTTTAGAAATATTCGAGGGTTGAGGTTTAATGCAACAGCATCAAACGTTTCACTGCCTTGAGAATAAAACTTGATCTCAGTAAGGTTTGGTAAATTGCCAAAGGTACCTCCAACAATTCCTATTAAACTATTATTGGGTCTAAAACTGAATCCACAAAACAGGTGAAGGCATTCAAGCATTGATCCTTGTTCTTTGATGATATTTAATTCTGGTTCTGTAATCTTAATATCCATCAGCTTTAGTGACTTTAGTCGGGGGATGGTTTCCTTTATCAGTTGTGTGAGCACACGGGGTTGAATAGTACAAAATGAAATATCCAGATCTGTCAACTTGTTCAACCGATGAATCCAAGAGACACTATCATCGGGGTGGATATTTTTATGATGCAAGCATAGGGACATAAGCTGAGTCAAGTCTCCAAGTGTGCCTCCTAGCTCCTCGAAAGAAACCCCTAGGTCAATTCTACCGTAATTCTAATTGTAAACTATACCAGTTTCTTGAATTTCAAAAAATTGATTATTTGGCCTTGTCAACTCGTTTTGTAATAAAATGAACTTTGCTGCGGTATCTAACGTCGAGTCACACACCCTGAGTGTTGGCAATTGTGAATTATAAAAGATTATTCTCAACGATTCCAGTATTATACTGTGGAATGAACCCATTACTCTGTTCTCCATAATCTCTGGTGATCCAAACTGATTCAGTTTAAGCTCTCGTAGTCCTGTAAATAAGCTTAGTATCCAACATATAAATCTGCTTGATAAATATTGGCATCCGCTCAGGTCGAGAAAAACAAGCATTTAACTCTTGTAACTTGGTTGTCACCAGTATCATCTTTCGGTAGTAGGTACCTATTAATAAAGTATAAAAAGGTGTCGTCTGATATCGAGTTATGTGGACGGAAGTTCAAGTGGGACCAGCAAATAGCATTATGCGAGATCAAATCTCGTAAGTAGGTGTAATTCTCCATCATATGGTTTCTATCTTTTATTTCTAGATATTGTATAATATAAATATCAACATCCACCGGTAATTTGGTTAGCATGATATTGAGCAACAAAAGAGAAAAGGAGAGTTTCAGAAAAAATGAAATAAATATAGAGTGTGGCACTATTTGTTGTACAAAGCGAATTCAATAAGGAGACCAAAAGTAACTTTAATTAAAAGAAAATAAGCTTTACATTGAAAGTTCTGTGGCAACACGACACATCAATGGCTTTTACTTTCTCATCAGCTTGATAATATTTAATAAAATATATACTCAATCTGCTTAAAAAGCCAATACCTGTATCCCATCATTAATTAAAGGAAATATCAGCAGTTCATCTTCTTCTATTTTTATAAGGAAGTCACTCTTTTCCAGCTTAATTGTATAAACATATATAAGTAGACATCTCATATTTAGAAATAGACTTCGCCTTGCGTTGGACAACTTTTTATCTTGAATCAAACTGGTATCCACAAGAGTAGATATATATATATATATATATATATCTAAAATTAAAATAACAACATTTAATGGTGTCATTGCACGCAATTCCAAGAATGAGCTCCCCATAATATCAACCAGATAGATTCACCATGTTCATACTAATAATGTTAGTAATTACATAATATTTCTTTTTTTTTAGTAAATAGAATCAAACATGTTGATTTAATGTGAGGTGACATGATCATGCTTTTATATAAGTCATTTGTATGATTCAAATGCCTTAACGCATATATCTCAATAATGTGAGTCAAAATGTGCAACATTTAATGGTATTGCTGATAATAACAATAATCTTTTTGGAACACAAAGAGTGATGCTTAAAACTGGGTAAAAAAATGCATACTTTGCCACAGCTTCCTCCTTTTTATATTTTTTAACATTGATTTCTCGAACATTACCAATATCCCGAGATATAATCCGAGAATGATATGCCCGTCAAGCACCCATTATTTAACCTTTCTTTTCTTTTTCTTTTTCTTTTTTTTTAGAGAAACTTAAAGAGAGAGTTATAAACAATTATATTTATCTAAAGAAATAAGATACGCTCATCAAGTAAAATACTTATTTAAGCTTACCCTATATTCTGTACACACCTTGAGTAAAAAAAAACACTTTCAAGTTAAAAACACGCTTATATTCGATTGATAGCTAGCAAAATGTAAATTTAAAACCATAAAGCAACAGAAATCAGAAGTAATTAAATATATATTAACGTTCTGGAGCCAAACCTTTATGGAAAGTCTAATTATTCCCAAAGATACGAACAGTAGAATGGCATATTGACGGCCTAGATTAAACCCTTTTAATTTTTTTTTTAATATAAAAAATAGAACTATAAAAAAGGTTCATTAAATAGAAAGATTAACAAGAGATTGACTTTTAAAAAAAAATATATAACATCAAGTAGATAAATCAGTTATTAGCTTATTGAGAAATCAAAGAAGCATACCCGTTTCCTCTTCAGAATGAAAATAATAATGAACTTCATTTATTACAAATCTCAGCGGCAAATCATATCACTTCAATTGATGCCACTCAGGGGTGAGTGTAACATGCGGACTGATCGGTAATAAAATTAATTTTTGTATAAATATCCAACACCCTTTAGTAAAGACATCCATCGTCTTTGTCCATTATTCATTTACCCATCTCTTTTAAATTGCTGCCGGTACAGCTTTCATTGTAAAATATTCCATTCCTTTGATACTTTTTTATTTATTTATTTCGTGGTACATTACAAATGCGTTTCACGGCAATTTTTTCTCTTGCAGTAACTTTGGCTAGCCTGACTCAAGCACTTCCTCTCGAACCCCGTAGTGGATCGTCAAGTCTTTATGGCGTAACTTTTACTGGCCACAATTCTGATGGATCATGTATGTCAGCCAAAGAGGTTACAAAATCAATTCATTCTATGAAGAGTCATGGCATCAAAAACATTCGAACTTATTCTCAAGAGTGTGACCAGTTGGATGCCATATTGAAGGCCATTAAAAAGGAGGGTGATATGACGGTGCTGGCCGCCGTATGGCTTGATGGCTCATCAAAAGACGAACAAGAAATCTCAAAGTTAAAAGCCGTCTTGGCAAAGAACAAAGGCAACTCTGCTATAAGTGGAATATTGGTAGGAAACGAGGTTGTATTCAGTGGTGGCATGTCTGCATCTACCTTGATAAATAAAATCAAGGCTGTTAAGAAATTTGCTCGTGGATTCAAGGTTGGCACAGCTGACATCACTACCTCATTTTCCAAGGAACTGATTGCTGTCTCTGACTTTCTCGCTGTCAACATTCATCCATTTTTTGGCGGCGTCACTGAAAGTGATGCCATGTCTAACTTGAACGCCCAGGTCAGTAATTTTAAAAAAACAGCTGGATCCAAGGAAATCCTTGTCACTGAAACTGGTTGGCCCACTGTTGGTTCAAGCAATCAAAAGTCAAAGCCTAGTACTTCGAACGCTGAAAAATACGTTTCTGCGCTTTCCAAATCCAAATTGAAATACTATTACTTTGAATGGCAAGATTCAGAATGGAAAGATGGAGGTCAATACAACATTGAAAAACACTTTGGTCTTATCAACAGCAATGGAAAATTCAAATTTAACTTTTAATTATTAATAAATATTTATTTTATTCATATGGCATCAGACTTCTTAGCGCATGATTTTTAAAGATGAATGTTTTTTTATCATTAAGTTGTGTTGCTTCTTGGAATAAGTAGGTGCTTTTAAGAGTGTATAGTTGAATAAAGTAGCTAATTAAAGTGCATAAAATTCAAAGTTAATAACAGATCTCTTAATACATTAAGCTTAGAATAATGATACGAAAAAAAAAGAGAGAAAAATCGTTACTATTTTTGAAATTAAGCTTGTCATCTTTAAAAATTTCCTCTTAGACTTGTGTGACCTCTTCGAGCAAAAATACATCTAATTATAAAAATTCCTTTTACAGTGAAAAATACAAAAGTTGAGACTCAACAGCATGAGCGAATGGTGGAACATTGAGTCTGGGAAAAGCGTTCACTTAATTTATGAGAACTTTTCATGAATATCAAACTCTTATTTATACAAAACAGATTCAATGTATTATTCTAAGGAGCTTGTTATATCTTATTACAGTTAATTATTGTGTAATAATATCGATTTCAAGATGGAAAGCTCAAATTTTTGTGCTATAAGATAAAATAAAGATTTTAGTTTTCGCATTCATCCAGAATGAATCATCGTGTATTTTAAGTTTATGTTTGAATTCTACTGGGATGATTAATTCAGTTTATACGTCTAAAAAACCAATATAAAGATATTAAATATTGTCCAGATCACAGTCTTTGATCCATAGCTAATTTTTTTAGCACTAATTATAAAAAGAGAATAGCTCTATGAAAATGTGGAAAGTGGTGCACTGCGCTCATTTACCCATTATACTCACTAACTAAAAATTACAAACAATGCACCTTCAATCATTCCTAGCCAATCAACAATAGTTAGCCTCCTTTTTATTTCGTTTTATGGGATGATAGAGAAAACAGTGTATGGAACCCAGGTTTGGGTGCTTTGTATGTCAAGGTTTCTTCTGTTTACACAACTTTTAAGTATGTAACATCAATGCTCAGAGTCCTGAGAACAATGACAATCAGCCAATGATGATTTTTCAAACGCTAAAAAAAGAAACTTGTTGAAATAAGTATTTCCATCTT
The DNA here is from genome assembly GCA_024139485.1 of Backusella psychrophila. Lineage (NCBI taxonomy): Eukaryota > Fungi > Mucoromycota > Mucoromycetes > Mucorales > Backusellaceae > Backusella > Backusella psychrophila. Next base: position 28,607 of record VCJK01000963.1, on the reverse strand, counting down.
TCTTGATAGCTTCCTCGAAACCTTCATTAGCCTTACCTACTATTTCTTTTCTTTTTCATTTACCGTTGTTGTGGTTTAGAAAGTTTTCTCTTCTCCCCAATATTTTTTTTTATTGGGAGCTTTGATCCTAATATGTTTCACAAAGATTACAATAAAGAAATTGAGCAAATGGAGTTGCCAAAAATAATCAACATTTCTGCGTTGTGTTACCATTGTATTCTCTAAGCATGTGCTTTTTTGAAAAAGAATAGTTAAACGAAAATTTACTCTATACCCCGCTGTTGAAATAAGGTACACAATTCATTTTTATTTTCTTTTTACCTTTTTCTTCACTTGATCTACTTCTTTTTTCTTTTACTTGAAGTTCGTTTTTCGTTTTCTTTTCTTTTGAAAACCGCCTTTCCTTTTTACTTCAGTCCTTTAATGTTTGCAAACAAAATATATATTGCTTTAATATCCACCTTCCTTTCATTGGCATCGTGGAGTCAACAGGTTAAAGCTCAATTGGGCCCTGAAATCCTCTCACCTTCCCAGAATGGTACCGTAGATGCTGGAAAAAATGTTGATATCGTTTATCAATACCAAAACATGGGTACCGGTAACTACACCATCGATGTTTCACTCTGGGAGGACGCAGGAGTAACTTCACTTATTCAGAATATCACCACTGGAGAATCAATCCCATCCGGAAACTCAACTGGTGTCCAACTTACTTTTATGTTGAATTCGACCTATACAATGAAGGTTCCTCATGGTTTGAATGAGACTTTCTGGTTAACAGTAACCGAAACTGCTGTAACCGAAGGATTCCCCAAGGGTGTTAGCTTACGTTCAAGACCTGTCATGCTTCATACCAGCGGAGCTTCCATGTTCCTTCCAGCCACCCAAACTATCTTACTTGCTATTTCTATTATCACACTTAGCTTTACCTATTTGTCTTTTTAAGAAGAATAAATGGAAGTGGGTACTTCTGTTATAATTAATAGCATATCAAGTGAGAACCTTACGAAATAGTAATTATAATTATAATATCTTGTAATAATAAAGCATTTTAATCTCAAAAGTATATAGCATTGATTCAGTTTTATTTTTTATATCTTATTAACACGTTACAAATGAATAATTATTTTTGGTATATTGTGAAGCTTTAAAAATAAATCCAGGCCATTATAATAGTCGCCAAGATAAATTTACTACATGTATTTCTAGTGTCTTTATAATATTCGAACCTGAAAGAATAACTCGCTCATTGAGAAAGGTCTATTACATTGTAAAACGACCGATAGAAAATAGTCTACGAAGGGAAGGCAATACTAAGTCCTATTATTGGCTCTACTATGATTTAAGTAGATGGAAAGCATAAAGTAGTCGAGACAAAGATACTAACAAAAAAGAAGCAACTTGTGCTACACCTGTAAGGGTCATGTTATTAAAGCATACTTTTTTGTATTTTGTTACAGTTTTTCAAAGAGTGGGACTGCGAGGTTACAAATTTTAAAATTAAGTAACATACCCACTCAAGAAAAAGGAGAATGAATAGTAAATGGCAAGGATTTTTCTTTTTTTCATAATAAGCGAACTGCATTTATGTTACCAATCTTTTAATGTACCTCATTGTACGATGACCATCTATCAGTGTTTGTGAAAATAGTACAAGTGTAAGAGAAGAAGCTTAGATTTCAAAAAATAAATAGCTGCAAAAACAATTACTTATAACATGGTTATTATATTGACAGTTTAGTTCTTTTTTATATAAAAAGGATCTATGCGCCTGAAAAATTATGCATTTTGAGGGATGATATTTCATTTCTTTAAATCGAAAGGTGTTTTTATAACCCTTTCAACGGAAAAGTGCCAATCATAGAATCTTAAAAACGGAGACAAAGTTTATTAGTGCCATTTCCTAATAAAGACTGGGCCACCAAGATCGATGGAATTAATTTTGAATGGTGATCCACTCTAGTCCGACGATCATACAAATCATAACAGAAAGCTTTCGTTTTATTTTTTGATATCATCGCCGCTAAGTTTTTCATTTAATGTAGACATGACTATACATTATATTAGAACCAATTAGGTAACTAGTGATGCTTGTAGTTTATATTACTTTCTTAACACCAGTAATGCATTCTATCCAATAAAGCAAATTCATTTTCTTCATTTTAGAAATAAAAGGGCGGGAAGTCATTAATCATACATATTAGATTTCCTCGTAAAGAAACCCAGGGAAGGAATAAAAAAGAAAGAAAGAATAGCTAGGTAGCTTAAAGCACTCATCGAAGTCCCTTAAGTCAATGCCAGGAGTAAGTTAAAATAGCAATATATACTTGCCTATAACTACATTGGCGCTTGTTTACTGGTTTTTCTGCAAGTCAAACTCTAATGTGCATATCGATCGCCAATAGCATTTAGAATTAAAATAATTCTATGAAACAAAATTTCAGGGTTAAAGATATATTGATCGGCTCGAGGAACTCCAGGAGTATATTGATCGTAAGATCGAAGCTTTTTTACAATTAATAATTGTACAAATATATTTGATATATTCATAAATGTAACGTAATTATACAAAAAAAAAATATGGTGGCTTATTTATAATTTTAAAAATTAAGATGCTGAAGCTACACATACAGCCATAAGGTGGCCAAATGTAACTAAATTAATGTACACTATTCAAAAGTAAATATTATAATAAAAAAAAAGCTCGACCTTGCAGTGCTGTTATTCATGTATTTTTTTTCTTTAAAAAAAAACGTTCCACACATATATACTCATGGCTTATTGTAACCATAATAGATACCATGGCTTTTAATAGTACATTTCCTTTATTCATACAGACCTAGTCATTCTATGAACAGAGCGAATTAAGAAAGACCCTTGCATTTAGTATTATTATTGTAATCGGCTACCATAAAGATAATTGATATGCTCTCTAGAATTCTGAAACTAACTTAAGGAGTAATGTACTTAATTCAGACTGGTAAACCTGAATATAAAAGAGCGCACATTTTGCATCGAACAAAAACAAATAAGACCATATCTTTAACTTCAGTAATTGAAAATTATATATTCAGAACAGAAAAGCATGCCTTTAGATTATGTATTTAGTGACTATGGCGATTCAGTTAGAAAATGGTTCACTAACAAGAAAACTGAACTGAAGGATGTCCATCTTGGTAAGTATAATTTCTAATAGTGATATTGTTTCATGTATAGATATTAAAACTTTTATAGACCATGTTTTATCTGGAATTACCTGTCAGCCAATTTCTCTTCAGGATTTCAGGTTTTACCTACAAAACAAAGAACATTCTGCTGAAAACCTCGATTTTTATTTCTGGTATTTGGATTATAAAAACCGGTTCGATAAACTACCTGAATTCGAGAAAGCCAAATCTCCCCCACCTAAAGAACGTCCCAGTCCAGCTCGTGTAAATTTCTTGGCAAAAATAGATAAAGACCTAAAAGTCTATGATTCTACAAACATAAACTACGACGAAGAAAAAGACGCCATTGGTGAATTTCAAGAAACCGTTATATTTGAACAACCATTCAGAGATGAAATCAATACAGTCATTCAAACTTTCTTTCATGAAGACTCTTTCAAAGAGCTAAATATTGAAGGTTATATGAGTAGATATATTATATTCTACGGCAACCAAACAACACACCCAGATGTATTTATCGAAGCACATGAACATATTTATAATATTTTAAAGACATCAAGCTTTAAATCATTCATTCACTACGCCGTTCAAAACATCAGATATGGATACAATATTATTCAGTATGCTGGCGCATGTTTCAATTTCGTTCATATACCTCTTATTCTTTATTACACTTTTTCTCATCACCTATCTCGCTGGTATCGCTTAACGTTATTTTGGTTTACTTTTTTCTTTGCAGCAAGTTTACTCTCAAACCGTGCAGATTTCTGTACCATACGTGGTGTTCTTAATTTCAGGCAGGTTCCGTTATATGAATTAGCTGAGTACGATGTCAACAGAGGAATAGATCAAGATTTTAAGAAGAACACAGGGGATATTGAGAAAATAGGTGACAACAAGCTAAAAGATATGACTGCATTAATAGATCCCAATGTATTGAAGTATACTCGGGTAAGTAGACAAAAGAAAATTACAGTATGGCGCTACAACTTGAAGAAATGTCTAACTCTCAATACACATAGCACATGTATATACACATATGGACTTCCAGTGTTGTGTTGGCAACGATTGTCACTCTTATTGGCGTCTGTATTACGAATGAAAATGACCCAATGCCAATGTCAACAATACCAACAATGCCTTAGTTATACTATCCCATCCCACTTAAATCATTATCATCCTTAATTCATTTAATATAGATAGCCTATTTTACCATCATTTTATTTTGGTATAAAACTGTAAATCGCTTGGTACTGTATATACCATTATCTTTTTTAATTCGACTGGAGTTGCATGAGCATATTGAACTAATGTACATGCATGCGGTAAACACTTTTGCATCAAGGTTACAAGACAATGGAAGAGTTTTTCTAAAAAAAATACACTAATTAAGAATTGGTGGTAATATTGTATTTATCAAAAAGTATCATAGTTTTACAAATGCAATTATATATACAAATATATATTAGTTGTTACAAGACCTATAGATTAAACTAAGAATTTAAAGACAAATACTTTCTTATTTTAATTCAATCTTGAACAAGGCTCTTAGTAAACTTACAAAGATTACTTTCTTGAAGTGCATTTACTTGTTTATTACTTTACCATAATTTATATGTCATAGTGTATATATTATTTTTTACAAAAGAAAAAATAAAATCACCTGGGAACCGATTACTAATGTCTAAGATAACAATAGCTGCCCAGTCCGATGTACGGAATCCGATGCGTTGCTGTTATGGAAGTACCTCCTGTCATATATCACATGAGAATAACCGATCGATCTGTTTGAACTTTGATGATCCCTCTAGTTGATGCGGTAGTGATCTACTTTTTATAATGATTCACCCCCCCAGCTCTTTTTTTACCATGATGCTTTTGTATAAGGGCTTCTCATTTCAGCAATTTTTATCTTGAATTACCAAGACGATTTTGAAATAAATAGTGACTGTATTTAGCCAAATATCTGGGAGTGCTTATTTGAGGTATGCACACTCTCCTGTAGTATCAAATAAACCACACTGTATATTCCAGCTGCTTATGATTTAAACACACACCATAGAGTTTTCATCCACATTTCAATATTATTTACAACGATCCTATAATTTTAATTCTTTAGTTCATGAAAATATACAACAATGATAGTCTATCTTTTGTTAACTTGGTACATTTGTACTGATACTTTAATAAAAACTAAGTAACTGACATTTATTTATTCCAAAGGCTAATACAACTAAATACATACATTATGTCGACATACTTTTTCTTAATGAGCCAAATATATTACCTTCATATTTAAATATGGAAAGCTCTCTAAGAGTAATTAGAGGTAACAATTATATTTAAAAAACAAAACCAAAAGTAAAAGTAAAACAAGTCTAATTTATTAAGCTAATAAATAATGAATAGAGTGTAGAATATTCCTGAAAAGTAATCAATCTGTTCATAAAACTGTAGTAGTGAGCATTTCAAAACACCAAACATCAAACATCAAAACTAGAATGAATTCTTCGACGATGGGTATATCGCAATGGAAATTCAAAGACAAAACTCCCAATAGCTATTGACCGTCTCTTAAAGCGTCTGCTACTGGGTGTAGATTTTACATCTATGCTCTCATACTATTCTCTATATGTATCATGGCTTAGATATAGATATATATATATTTATTAAAACCTTTTTTATATTTATCAACAGGTTTCCACTGATCTTGTAAGATCTGATCTCTGTTCTTGGTGTACTACTTACCGTATTTGTATCAACATTGAATACTTGGGAAGTTGAGTCATTCTATGTAATCTACCTCATGAAACATGGAATACCTTAAAGTCCACCAAAAAAAAAAAGTCAGGTTCTCCTGTATGGCAACTCCTCAACTATTGCGATCGATTTAAATGATTCCAGTAAAAATAACTATATCGGTAGAGTTACTATTATTATTGACGATTCAGCAGCTGAAGGGGTTCCGTCTACTTCCACAAATTAAGTTATTGCTTTTTTCAGAAAAGTGTAGACAACCCGGAGTAAATTTATTGACGGGTAGAACATTTATTCACACGAGTACGCTTGGAATGAATCATTGATCAACGTCATAGATGGAATGTGTGTTCATTGATATTTTCATCCATAATTTCTCTTACACAAGCCTTATTCCGAAAACCAAAAATGAGAAATGATATTTGTAAAAAGTAACTCTAATTCATTATAATAAATGATGTATAAAAGGTTGTCTATAACTTTTAAGTCACAAATCCAAGCCATATCCTATGTCTGCTAGAGTAAAAACACAAGATCAGGCTAGACACTTAAGAACTTCAAAAGCTCCTTATTTCAGTGTCTAAAGCTTTATCATAACTTTGTCAAATAATGAGATTAGATGCCCAAAAGTAAACCCGGGGATCGAAAACTTACGAAAGTTATTTTATTTGAATTCATTTTTTTCTTTTTCGTAAACAAGGTAAAGCCGCCGATAAATCAACAGGAATCCGAAAGATGCCGTTTAAGGTTTTTTCGTTAAAATCAGACTACTCTCATCATTATATTATACTATTAGTTGTAAAAAGAACTTCATGTCATCCCCGCTTGAAAGAGAGAAATGTTATATTTTCATATTTTTAAAAAAGGGGTCTTTTTTTTTTTCAAGCAATCGAAATACTCTTGTAAAATTAAAAACTATACTTTGGTAAATGGTTCAATCTTTAAGGTAGACACTAAATCAGTGTGTTTAATTCAGCCATATTAAAAGGGCATTGGACTCATTCTTTTAGTATTAAAAGATAAACTCATTTTTTTCTTGATAAGTGTGTTCGTTTGTAATATTTCTTTTCAATTATTTTATGCATGAAATGTTTGATAGCAGTATTAACAACATTAATAAAAAAAGTATATATCCGTATTTTTGTATTTTAGGTCTCTCTGCTTTATAAATACCACGTATTTAAGTATAAAATAAATAATTACTAATATTAAAATTTTTTGGGGTTCTTATTCCAAATATACATGTACACGTAATGCTAGAGGCCATAACTAATTTTAAGCTCATATCATTTGGGTACACAGAATCTTTTATCTTATCTGTGTTCATTTTCATTTGGAATAAGATCTTGTTTTCTTATACGACCGTGGTAGAAATCGGGTAATTATTTCTGAATGGTGTTATCAGATGAGCAAGTAAGAAAAGCGGGATATAACGGGTATTGAAGGAGAATAGGTACTTATACGGAAGGTAGTAAAGTAAATCGTACCGGCTATTTTTTCAGGGTCCACCTTTTTTCTTTTGACATTTAATTTTCTAGGAAACATCCAATCAAAAAATAGAAAATTTGACGAATTAACTTGAAACTCGTGTTGATTGGGCCCTTTATGATTTCGCAATACTTATCCGTGGAGTACAATCGTAATAAACCAGTCCTCCATGTCCATTGCCAGCTCCCATGAAAATGTGTTACTAAAGTGTAACTCTTTGAAAAAAGAAAAAAAAAAAGCAAGAGTGGAAACAGCAAATTGTTCTCCATTATAACATAAGAAGTTGAGTTCTTGAAAGTATTTTTATTTTCATTATAACTACTAAACTTACAGCCGAAATAAGCAAAAAAGACCATGCGTAATATGAAACAAGCGTCATCATCAATGAAGATAAGCCACTGTCTGTCAGAAAAAGCAAAAAAAGAACAGGAAATTAAGGAACACAGCTTATAAATCGAAATCTGCCATCAAAAATAATATGCAATCACGTTAAAGCGAGATATATAAAAGCAACGTTTTTTTTTTCTACTATTTTTTTCCCTTTTCCTTTTTTCCCTTTTTCTTTAACCTATTTCCTTTTTTTTCTTTTTTTTCTCACACTATTAATACCAAATTTTAATATGGCTACTGCTATTGAATTACTCCGTGAAGAAGTTGCAAGAGAACTTCAAGACTCTGTTACCATTGTTGGTATGTATTGACAAAAATGACAGAGACAGATTTTTATTTTAAATTAGAATAACCCCCTGTCAATTTCTATTTCTTGGAGGAATTTACTGATTTTATATTATTTCATTTACAGTCCTTGGTGCTTCTGGTGACCTTGCAAAGAAAAAGACTTATCCTGCTCTCTTTGGTCTTTATCGCAATGGGTTTTTACCCAAAAACACTCACATTGTTGGTTATGCACGAACAAAGATGGAACACGAAGATTACCTAAAACGTATTACTCAATATATTAAAGTAAAGGATGATGCAAAGTTGGAAGAATTTAAAAGCATCACCCACTATGTATCTGGCCAGTACGACCAGGACGAATCTTTCCAAGGACTCGAGAAGTTCATTAGCGAAAGTGAAACAAAGAGAAATGTAGAGGAAAATAAGAGAAACCGTGTATATTATATGGCCTTACCTCCCTCCGTCTTTGTCCCTGTTGCAAAGGGTTTGAAGCGTAATGTTTACTCCAAGAATGGCGTCAACCGTCTTGTTGTAGAGAAGCCTTTTGGTCATGACTCTGAGAGCTCAAATGAGTTGGGTCGTGAATTGGGTGCTCTTTTTAAGGAAAATGAGGTAAGCATATCGTAATAAGAGCAAAAGAAAAACTTTAATTTAGTGTTGCTTGAAAACATAACTAACTTTTAAATGATGAATAATATTAGATTTATCGTATTGACCACTATCTTGGAAAGGAAATGGTCAAGAACGTAATGAATATTCGTTTTGCTAACGTATTGTTCGGTCACGCTTGGGATCGTACCTATATTGATAACGTACAAATCACTTTCAAAGAACCTTTCGGAACCGAAGGTCGTGGAGGATATTTTGATGAATTTGGTATTATTCGTGATGTGATGCAAAACCGTAAGTGGATTTTATAGATAAGATAAAGTGAGGGGAAAAGGGAAATTGTGATGGGAGTGGGAAAATTAAAGTTTCGTACGACGACATAAGGTTTTAACTCTTATCAATAATAATACCATATAGACTTAATGCAAGTTCTTACCTTGATTGCTATGGAGCGCCCCATTTCTACCGACTCTGAGGCTATTCGTGACGAAAAAGTTAAGGTTCTCAAGTGCATTCAGCCTATTCAAATTGAAGACACCCTTTTGGGTCAATATGTCGCAGCTGATGGAAAGCCTGGTTATCTTGAAGATGAAACCTTGAAGAACAAGGACAGCCTTACACCTACTTTTGCTGCCACAGTTTGTTGGATTAATAATGAGCGTTGGGAGGGTGTTCCTTTTATCTTGAAGGCAGGTAAGGCTTTGAATGAAGCCAAGGTTGAAGTACGTCTCCAGTTCCATCACGTTGCTGGTAACTTATATAGCGGCTCTGCACGTAACGAACTTGTCATTCGTATCCAGCCCAATGAAGCCGTTTACATGAAGTTTAACAACAAGCAGCCTGGTTTGTCTTATCAGACTATTCAAACAGACTTGGATCTCTCATACCATCAACGTTACTCTGAACTCTCTATCCCCGATGCTTATGAGTCCCTTATTCTCGATGTTCTCCGCAACGATCATTCGAACTTTGTTCGTGATGATGAATTGGAGATTGCCTGGAAGATTTTCACTCCTTTGCTACATAAGATTGAAGCACATGACAATGATGTTAATATCAAACCTTATGAATATGGTTCTCGTGGTCCTAAGGAATTGGTTGATTTTGTTGCAAAGTATGGTTACCATCGCGATACCACTAACCAATACTCTTGGCCTAGACAAAACGTCAATCCTAGTGCAAACAAGCTTTAAATAGCATCGTAGCCCAGATATATATACATAAATCTATATGACAAAAAATCCCCAACTTACCACCGCATTGTATTTCACATCTCTTTTTCTCCTTTTCTCCTTCTTTATAATTATTTTTTTCTGCTATATCCCATTCTTTGATTTTCCGTGTGGTGGGAAAAAAGAAAGATTGATCCTTTTTATATTTCCCCTACTCTGTTCTTATACATATTTACAAAATGCAATATGATCTAAATAGATTAAAAAGAAACATCTTACATTTAACATTCTGCATCTATTTCGTTTGTATGTTGGCTTTATAATGATAGAGGTTGGAAAAGGCGGGATTCACGACGAAGTGGGGAAAAAAAAAAACTTGTTAATTACGAAAACCATTACAATTTATGCATCATGTTGTAAGATATTAACTAACTTCTATGGATGAAGCCATGCATATTCTCGAGAGAATTTTATTTTTGTGCTGTATAATCATTTTTATCCTTTAAAATAACTCAAAGGGCAATATCATGAACACGACTTAAATTCCAAACATGTAGTACGAAATATATTATATAAGCGCATACAAATCATTTGGCGAAATCTTATTCGAAAGAAATGTCCATCCCTATAGCGAACATTAGTCAGAAATATTCCGAATTCGCTGCTGAGCTTTTGATACGGAAACATATTGTAAAACTGTTTTCGCGCTAAGCTTTGCTTCAGTAAGACAATTTCAAAAGCGTACATTTAACCCAAAATAAAAAAAGTTTTTGAACTCTTGGGTGGATGAAAATCCGTGCTGGGCCCGTTTCCAGAAATACAAATAAAAAAGTTACTATCCACATGAACATTTTGGCTCGCGTGTAAATATGGACCGCTAATGGGTTATGCATTGGTATACCAAATTTATTATAATAATGCAAGAAGAAATATAAGTTCCTTCATTATGCACCTTTTTTTCTATTTGTCAAATAACGATATACTTGGAAGGTAATGTGGTTTGTATAATAATTTTCTCGATAGTAATGCCTTGCTTACTCGTAAACATGGACTACCGAAAATATTTGATTGTTTTTACACATCAAACGATAGGATTGATTAATTTCCCATGGACGGTTTGTCATTTGATTTTAAGCCAATAAAACAAACACGCAATGAAACATTTAAAAATGTTTCAAGAGAGACTCCTTGTTGGATATTGACGAGGTTTGTATTTTTTTTTATTAACAATTGTAAAAATAATGATAGAGCAATCAACTTTATAAATAAGTGCGTTAAGCGATGTGAATAATAATAGTAATAAAAGTATTAGGTGTGTATGCGGAATGTAAAAACAAAAGCAGCCTCGTATCATAAGCCTGTGTTGTTATCGTGTTTTGTTTTTGTTTTGTTTTGTTTATATTACTTTTTTTGTATGTGTGCTCATCAAGTGCATAATTACTTTTTGATGATTCAGTTTTTCCATGATTTTGTACTAGATGTTTTCTTATATTTAGATCCTCTCATTGATCTTATTGAAGGAGTTGGAGAAGGCCTTATTTCACTGTTAGATGAACTAAGAATGGCAGGAGAAGAAGACCGTGATAAAGATCGTTGAAGTGATCTGTTGGGAGCGATTGCTGATGATATAGGTGATGCTGGCGGAGAATACGATGAAAATGGCTTATTAGAAATACTTTGTATTGAGTCACGACAATTGGATGCAATGCTTAACCGTGCTTTATTGTTTTTTACAGCTGTATTTTTTGTTTGTCCATATGCTGTGGATGTTGATCCTTTTATGCCATTAATTACCATGTAAGTTAGTGAAAAAAAAAACAATGGTTTATATTTTTGTATGTGTATATATATATACCTCGTCGTGAAATGGCACAACTCGAAACTTCTACTTTGTGTGATACGGCTGATTGAGCCTGCTGGATAAGATTAAGAAGCATGTGTCGTATTCTCTCAAACGCAGCATCTTCTCCGACATCATCCTCTGATCCAGTTACATCAGGTGATTCAGAAACATGAGTGATAGACTTTATGTAATGAACTACGTTAGCAATAATAGCTGTTTGGGATATATTACACATACCATTATTCCATTCATGCTGATGGAAGTGTCCAGTCCAGGTGTCAGAGGCTTCTCTATCCTGGTAAATATTAAAAAATAAGCGGAATAACAGAATGGGTTTCGTATTTATGTGTATGAGCGGGTGAGTTTACAATTTATTTAATTCATCATCATTATCACTAAGTATACACATCTTACTCTTCAAGATTCTTTCTTAAATCGTGAATTGTGGTCGACTGCTGCTTAACAACAAATTCGAGGTTTTCATTTAGTGTGAGTAGTGATTTATTTTCTATTTCCAAATCTTCAATCTAGTGCAGAGGTTTTATGATAATAATTGTTTTAAACATACGAAAAATACTAAATTGTGTCTGTATATACCTTTCTATTTCTTCTTGCTTCATCCAACTGATTTTGTAACTGTTTCTGGTTTTTATTTAACGTTAGAATGCTACTTAAGCCTGGCTTGAATGGTGTATTTAGTCCGAGAAAAGGTGGAGGCGTTAAAGGTGGGGAAAGGATGCTGTCTTGTTGTTTTTGATGCTCGTCTATTTCATCATCTTGTGTTGCTGGCGGAGTAGATTTTTTCAAATCTGTACGATTAAGAACCAGAGGTTTTGTAACAGAATTTTTTTCAAATAAGAGTGACGGAGGGGTAGTGTATGGTCCCTTTTGGCAAAAAAACGAGAGTCCTGGGTCAGCATACACTTCATTTGGTACATGATGGATGGTAGGCTGTGTTGTATTTGAGATGGTGGACGCGGTTGAAAATGTACAGGAAGAATCAAGGGAGGAAGAGTAAGGTTGATATAACCAGTCAGAGTGTTGTTGGTGATATTGTTGCCCTGGTCGTACTATATTAACTGCTTTTGGATATTTATCTTCTATTGCTGCTGTTGCTGCTAACATTTCTAAGATAAGTATAAAAAGAAGAAAGGAAGTAATGATAATAATAAAAATAAAAACATGCAGTGATAAAATCAAAAAAAGAAATAATAAACAAAATGCTTACATGTCCATTTTCTGGTCATGAATAAAAAACATGACATGCTTTTTAATATTTTATAAGCCACAAACTTAATTTGCCTTTTGGTCCTTCTAGGAATACCATTGCGTTAAGAATGCCATAAAAACTAGCTGTTTTTACTTCATCTCAGTAATACAGCTAGTAATGATTGTCAAAAAATGATGGAGAAAATAAACTCTGATCATCGCTGTTACTGAAAACTGTTATTAATATGTTTGTGTTACCAAATATGACTATTTGATTGACAATGCAAAAAAAAAATACCAGAATAATGACAAGAGGTCAACAATGGTTACAACGAACATTGACTATCCAGGCATTTTCAAATGGACATGTTATTCCACTTAAAAAGGAAATATTATAATAATTTCATAATTAGTGTCGATACAAAGTTACATTATGATGTAAACGTTTACCATCGTAATTTCACATGGATATTCTATCCTTTCTCTCTTCAATAGAGTAAATATTGAAAAAACTCATCTGAATAATCAGATAAATGGTTCTGTTTGATTGGGTGTTTTCTTCATAATCTTAATAGGTATATATGATTCATGATAACAACGATTTCCTTAAAAGGAATAGGCGCTTTATCTGATTGACTGAATTTGATATTGAAGCAGCCATGTAAAGAAAGGATGCAGTCATATCAAAAATTTAGGCTCAAAATAAGTCATAAAGCTTACATCATAGCCTACTTGAACCAACGGCCCTAAATATTTTATCAACACAAACAAGGTTGCTTCTAATTGGCTTTAGTATTTAGAGTGGGCTGACTCGGTGGCCTCTAAATAAATCAGAAAAGGGGGGAGATTCGGGCATGACTCGAGCCAATCAGATAAGTGTTTTAAGCTTGGGGTCCGGAAACAAAAATGGTTAATCTGATTTTTTTTTTTTTTATATAAATACCAAAAGGAAAAACCTTGACCATTTAATCTTTTTCTCTTTCTTTAAATAAAAACAAAAACATGTTGCGCACTACTTTAACTTCTACTTTAAACAAGTCCACTCGTCTTATTCAAAAGCCCCTTTCTATCTCAGGTGCTCGTTTTTACCATGAAAAGGTATGTTGATATTATCGCTTTTATTACTTTTTTACATGTATGACTAATCAGCTCTGAATTCATTAGGTTATTGATCATTATGAGAGACCTCGTAATGTTGGTTCTTTCCCCAAGGGAGATGTCGACATAGGAACAGGACTCGTTGGCGCACCTGCTTGTGGTGACGTAATGAAATTACAAATCAAGGTTGACGAAAACTCTGGCAAGATTGTTGATGTAAAGTTTAAGACTTTTGGCTGTGGCTCCGCTATCGCTTCAAGCAGCTTCATGACTGAACGTGTGCGAGGCATGACACTTGAGCAAGCTGGTCAAATTAAAAACACTGAAATTGCAAAGGAATTATGCTTACCGCCAGTCAAATTGCATTGTTCCAGTAAGTAGCTATTAGTAATCCGTAATGACCATACATTTATTAATGATATATCTTTTATTTTATTATAATAATAGTGTTGGCAGAAGATGCAATCAAATCTGCTATTAAAGATTACCAAAAGAAACGTGGTACT
>VCJK01000960.1:6816-21017 GCA_024139485.1 Backusella psychrophila | reverse complement strand
AGAAAAAAAAAAAGAGAGGGAAAAACAACAATAAAGATATAGTCTAAAGACCAATTTGATTAGAGTCATTTATTTTAGTGTAAAAAGGCATAATAATTAAAAGAGGAGATTTCCCTCTTTCATATTACTAAGTTCTACACCGACTAACATATAAAGTTTTAATAACTCTCTTCATCTTTGTTTTCTTTTGTGTTATGTTATTTTTACAGTTTGACACACGCCTGAAAAAGGCTATTTAAATTTTGTGACCCTATAAATGCATCATTACTAACTTAATTTGAGTTGAAATTAATTGTGTGTTTTTGTTTTTCACCTTCTTTCCTTTCTTCTTCTTTTAAATACATCTAAATATTACTTCATATTTTTTCTAACATCTAATTTATATTTATACTTGTATACCCTCACTTTCACGAAAAAAAAAACGAAAAAAAAACATAAAACATAAAAATAAAACATAAAACATAAAACATAAAACATAAAAAGCATAATGGAGTCCTTTGAAAAACAACAAAACCAGACTCCGTATAGTTTTAATAGACATGATCTAGCAACGATGGGACGATATGATGATTATTTAGAAGACACAGGTTCATCTGTCGAAGAAAAAAACCTTGTTCGAAAAATTGACTTTTTTGTTATGCCTATTATCTGTGTCGTAAATCTTTTACAGGTAAATCTAAAATAAAATTTAAAAAATCAAGAGAAAAACCTAAAAATACATTAAACTAACGTCAAACATCCAACTATCAATAATAAAACAGTTTATCGACAAGTCCACAATTAACTATGCAGCAGTATTGGATTTGAAAGAAGACCTTTATCTTGTTGGAAATCAATATAGTTTGATTGGATCTATCTTCTACCTTGGATATCTAATCTATCAGGTAAATTTCCAAAAATGTATCATTATTTTAGTAATTTCTAAAATAAAATAGATCCCAAACAATTACTTTTTACAAAGAGTTTCTGTTGGAAGATATCTTGGTGTTATTGTATTTATATGGGGTAGCATTTTAGCCTGTACAGCAGCAGCAACCAATTTCTCTCAAATGGTTGCCATGCGATTTTTACTTGGTATATTTGAAGCTGGCGTATATCCATCCTTGACACTTTTAGTAAGCACACTTTATCGAAGATCGGAGCAAGCAGCCCGCCTTGGTGCGTTTTGGATTTGTAATGGTGTTGCATTGGTCCTTGGTGGCTTGATCTCGTATGGTATTCAACAGATGAATTCAAATGGTATCCCAAAGTGGAAATGGTAATATCATTTAAAAAAAAATAGGTTATTCGTTGCAGTATCTAACTTGATTATAGGATCATGATCATTTTGGGAGCTATTACAGCTTTCATGGGTGTGTTTTGCTTCTTTTTTCTCATAGATAACCCAAAGTCCCGCGCCCTCAACTTAAATGCTGAGCAAGAAATATTAGTTGAGGAAAGAATGAGAGACAATGCTGTTGTTAGAACCACCAATATCAAAAAAGAACAAATAATTGAAGCTCTTAAAGAAGTTCGCTTTTGGTGCTTTTGCTTTTCCTGTTTATTTATCAACTTGCAAAATGGCGCAATGACAATTTATAACACTCAATTGGTCATGGGCTTTGGTTTTACTGTAAGTCTAACTTCTACATTATTGTTAATTGATACTCAATGAGTTTTTTAAATTAGGGATTGCAATCTGTTCTATTGAGTGTTGGTGCTGGTGGAGCTGATATTATATTCATTGTTGCTGCAGTTTACTTTGTTCATAAAACAAAGCAAACTATATACACTGCTATTGGCATCATGGCAGTGAATATTTTGGGTTTGATTCTTTTAGAAGTCATCCCAAATCAAAAAGCAAAACTCGCTGGTTTCTATATTGCTTGGAGTTATTGTGCTGTTTACGTACTGATGATCACATCTGTTTCTAACAATGTTTCCGGATACACTAAGAAGATTTTTTATAACGGAATGATCATGATCTTCTATACAATCGGTAATAGAAATTACATCGTATCAGATCTAATTTTAAGTCTAAACGCTTTATAACTTTAGGTAACTTTTGTGGGCCTTTGATGATCGTTGAAAGCCAGGCGCCTAATTACATAGGCGGTATGATCGGCTATATATGTGCTAATTCCCTTGTCATTATTCTTCTTTTGATTGTGAGACGAAAAATGGCAGCTTCAAACAAAAAGAGATTGTCCTCAATGCCTAATCTTGTAACTCAAGTTGAAGATGATTTAAGTGATGTACAGGATCCAAACTTTTTATACCGACTATAACACTCATTTTTCACATTTTTTTAATCTTCTATTGTTTTATTATTATTATTAAAAAAAGCATCCTTAATATCTGTACTCGTCCGCGGACGTAACACTCGATTATTCATTGTAGTTCAGCGGCCAATAAAAGACTAGGGGAAAATATTATATGAAACAGATCAAGCAAATCGTTTGACGGTTCCTGTAAGGTACCGTTTTCGGGAAAATAAAACTATTGTAATATTAAAACTGGATGATCAACAGTTGGAAATGGTTACAACGAATCTTATATCGTTAAAGGAGCAACACATAGTGATCCTAATACAGTAATGTCAGTTTTTGTGATTGCGTCATTTGATACAAACACCTTACCTCGGAGACTATGGCACCATGGAGAAGTCCTTTTTTTGTTGTAAATAATAAAAGCATAAAACTACAGAAAATATGGTGTTAGATACAGATATTTATTCCCATAATTAAGGAGTCTATGTATTTATCTTTCATTTAATATAAGCACTGGACAAACAAACATACCATTTGATAACTCAATGACATTTCACACCTAAATTTTTTTAATTAGTCTCAAAAAGCGATAAGAATGATATGAAGGTGAATTAAGGACAAGCTGTCTTTTCTAAAATTAAAAATATATTTAGTCAACTGAAATCGTCATTTAGCTTCAAATATTTTTCCGATGAATATAGCGCTCCAATTCAATAGACAAGGGTCATGACCATGGAAAAGTGCTTGATAAAAAAGAATACCAAAGTATTAGTGACCATTAAGTATGTTATCACCAACAAACGCATTGCGCTTCTACCGCTTAAGAAACAGAGGAAAATTACATTATTTCATAACAGTTACGCAAATGAATCGGTGGTGCTTCATCCGTCTAATAGATGATTATTTTATATCTCATACAACATGACCTCTTGGAAGTGAGATTTCAGACAAAATCTACATATTGAAATACTTTTTAGTAAAACAACGTTGAAAGGCATACCTTGAAAACAGGTATAATTTAGCCACGCGGATTGTGATACCTTTGTGTCAAACTCTAAATGATCGACACAAAGAGCACTTTTTTTTTAGGTTCAAAATAAACAAATAATTCTAATAGAGTAAATCACTTGCTTGGAATAGAATATGAAGTGATTCTCGAAAATGGGGTCACATCTTAATTTATTTACCATTCAACTATCATATACACTCTTGGAAACTACATTACATGAATATAATTTCTT
This sequence comes from Backusella psychrophila, assembly GCA_024139485.1. Lineage (NCBI taxonomy): Eukaryota > Fungi > Mucoromycota > Mucoromycetes > Mucorales > Backusellaceae > Backusella > Backusella psychrophila. The sequence goes on along the minus strand of VCJK01000960.1, from coordinate 17,527 downwards.
CTTTTTTCTTTTTTCTTTTTTACTTCTACAAATGCCAGCTTGTTTTTATTGTTATTAGATTTACATTTCTTCGTATACATGTGCTATAAGTCTCTCTATTTTAATTTATTATTATATATAAAGCATGGTGGACAATAAGTTCATTAAATGAAATAATAATAATAATAATAAAAAGACAATGAAGATTTGAAAAATTAAGGCAGTACGAAATGGCTGTATCAGGTATATCTAATATGCACCGTTTACCAAATATTGTAGTATATTTAATTTAGTCAAGGTGGAAACTACATCCTTCTTAGAAATAAAAGTTAAAATTTTGTTGGTACCATTAGCTACTAGTACAACTCGAATGAAAACTATGATATTGTTCAAGTTTTTTCACCCAAAAAGCTTTCTTTATTCAGGTAAGCGAATAATTGGAGGTAATATTACAAATAAAGAGATAAAATTAACCAAATATGGAGACCACCCCTTATTCTGCGTGAAAGTGAATCTGTGTGTAAATTAGAAAAATCAGTGAGTATGAGTAAACATGTAAATACAAAAGGCTGAAGTCATTTGATTAATGCCAGCCATTTTTATATTGATTCAATAGAAAAAAATCAAAATGGTGAACTTTCGTTTTCAGGAACTAAAACGTGATATTGATATCAATTTTCTCATGTAGTAACAGTGTAAAAAAAAAACGTGTTTTGCTAAATCTATTTTAAAAATTCTTTATACCAATTTCTTTATCTTTACAAGCATGTAACTATTAAATATAAGCAATGTCTTTATATATTAGAATAGAAAGTAATGCAAACAATGATTTTATCAATATTTATACCTTCTGTTTTTGTCTTTTTTTTTCTGTCTTTCTTTCGTTTCATCTTTCTTTTTTTTTATAATTATTTTACTCAAAATGCGTACCTTTTTTAAACGTAATTCCAGTGTCCATATTTTCCAAAGTTTAATAGGTAAATTATTTTTATTTTTATTTTTACTTTTTTTAATCTGACATGTCAATGCGTAGTGGATAAATTGAGAGATCATTCATGCACTGACGGATATAGAAATGAACATGAATACATAGCCGATCATTTTGAAGGTATACTGATATAGTTTTAAGTGATAAAGTATAAAAAAAATAGCTGACAATAAAAAAGATGAACGTACTACAATAACAGAGAGAATATTCAAGAAAAGAAAAGATAACGGGGAAGATTACTTCAAGATTGGCCTCAAATATTGGAATCTACATACCCCAGAGGGCTACCAAGCGTCAATTGACTGGTTTTACAAGTCTGCCAAAAAGAAAAACCCAGAAGCCTCATACTATATTGGATTGATGTATTTCGAAGGTTACGGTCTTCCTATCGACGAAAATAAAGCATTCCAATGGTACAGTACAGCGTGTCGGTATGGGGAAAAATATACGCCTGTTACTTTTGCCACGTTTTTGAGAGGAAGAAAGAAATATCAGTTTACTCAAGTCAACAAACCATTGGGTATGTTTCCACAATAATAGTATATGTATTAGTAAAAGAGGCTCATATGAACATGTGTATCTCTTCATTAATGTAGAAAAACCAACCCTCAGAATGTTGGTTAGCGCTACTTTGGATGTATAAACCTCTCTCCCCAAGGCACTTGGATATGAAAAAAAAAAGAGAATACTATAAGTCACTCTAGACACAGAAATAACCTTAGTGGTAGAATAATAGAATATTTATAAATATACAAGTAAATAAAAGAAAACATACAATCTGAAAAGACTGAACAATTGAAACATTTGAAATCACATTTTGAAAAAATCAACCTGAACTTCGAAATTACCAATATAAAACTGACAACTTTTTGTACACTGATTCAATATATTCACAAAAAATGAATTCATAACATAGCATATTCCTCTCCCTCCATAGTATATATTTTAAATTGTACATAGTTTCTTGTAAATCAAATTGTGAAACAAATAACATTTACTTGTCCTCCTCTCTAAACACTATGCAACTAATTAATATATGTACTTCATTGTTCGTTATATAACCTCTTTTTTCTAAAAAAAAAAAGAAAAACATTGCCAATTCCAAATTTACAACAACACTTGTATATTATTCAGGAGTAGATTTCTTTATTTATAATATCAATACTGTTTTTTTTTGCTACTTGTGCTTTTAATTTGGAATAAAAGAAAAAGATCGTCAACGATTTTGTTCATTGTTTTATTGTTTTTAACCATCTAAAAAAAAATTAGTAACCTACTTGAAGATAATTAAAGGAAAACACTGCTTTTATGAGTGTACAGAAAACAGAAAACCAATGTTGCTAGGAATTGTGGTACTTCATCCGAGGTATTATCGTTACAACGCACTTGCCTTTGTTTGTTGTATATATTGAAGACCCTCCCTTATTTATGTAATAAATAAAGATCAATATTGATAGTAAAAACATTTTATAGAGAGTTATAACCTCCTGCATTACTATTTTTTGGGATATAAAGAACTTTTATTTTTAGAACCCCATCATCAAGTGAAGCACAAAAAAATTAGAAACTTGAGCTATAATTTGGAAAAGGGTTAGTGTAAAACTGATTTCGCACAAGGATCATGCGGTGTACTCTCCTAAAACGTGGACACCACTGATCTACCATGTATTGTTGCTTCAGCAGTTGTTTACAAAAAAGAAAAAGAAAATAGATCCAAGTATTGGTTTATAATATTTTATTTGTAAAAAGTAGAATTAACATGTATTAAAAGGATTTTCAAGCTAATTTTGTTGTTTGATTATATAATAAATTAAAAATTAAGGATAGTATTTTTTTTTTGCAAGTTGTACAATTATTTATGTTTTAATTAGCTAAAATGAGTGTGTGTGCGTGTTGTAGAAAATATTTATCTCCTCGTTGATTTGAATGAATGACTGAATGGAAAAGAAAATTGAATTGTATGTTTTTGTTGATATTAAAGTGTTGAGATTTAGCTGTTACTGGTATTATTACTTATACCGCTTGCCGCTTTTATTGTGGTTGCTGAATCATCGCTCAAAGTATCCATTGCATTAAAAATATCTGTTACATTGATTTCATCGTCGAAAGGAGGGGTATCCAAATCCTTCTCATCTGCTGATTTCTTTCTGTAATCCAGATTCCTTTTAGGCTCCTCTTGTTTTTTATCCGTGTTCATGGCGGCAGGTTCATTAAACGATTCTTCGGAAAGAAATGATTTGATGCTCTCCATCGACCGTTTATTGCGCAGGGTATCCTTTATGGTTATTTCATCGAGCAAATATGTAATGTCGTCTGAAAGTTCGATCTTCTCGTCTAATTCAACTTCAAGTATATCCGTCAAGTTGAGGTGCTCTGGTTTTACTTCTTCTTGGGGGAGGGTTGGATTATGCGGAGAGACATCTGGTTCGGTTAAGCCAAACGTAGAAAGGCTTATGCCACTTGCCAGATGGACCAAAAGTCCGCACCATTTGATGAGATCTTCACGTGTTTTTGTACGGAATACTGATATTTTATCTCGCTGAAGAACTGCTGTAGAAGGTTTACAAATTTCAAAGGTATAACCATCTCCCGGTGGAGGTGGAGGGTGATGGTCTGAAGTTGATTTTTTTTTGATAATCTCAATGCATGGTACGATTGTGGTTGCAGGTATGTAGAAACTCCTTTCAGGGTTCACCTTGTCATTCATATCAAACTCGTGCAAATATCCACCTATTAAAAGATTCAAACTAAAATTTAGTCTCACATTTATTTGATTTTTTTCCCCCTTGTCTCTTCTTACCTTGACTGAGCACATAATACCTTTCCAGATACTGTCTTCTAACCGATGTTTTCTTATCCATAGTTCCTTTTAAAAGCGTCATTACCAATGGGTGAAATTTGTTGGGATAACTGAATTTCAAATAGTCCTTTTTAAGATTCTGTTCGTCGACCAATTCGGCTTTTTGCTCCTCACAGAATTTTATCCATTCGTGGTCTGGCATGATTTTATCCAGGACTTTTTTGTATGACACATCTTCCCATTGTGGTAACATTGCCTTATAACAGTAGTCTATAACAGGTTTGATGGCACCAATAATTCGCTTTTCAAATGCCTTTGTATCTTTTTGAATCGGCACCATTAGCGAGCGAAGTCTGTTCTCTTCTTCTGTTTCTCTCTTTAAATGTTGAAGTACCACTAATCAATTGAGAAGACAAGTTAATAAAACGAGTAATACAAATTTAAAAAAAAAAAAAAGATGGATACAGACACAAATTGGCTACCCATGGGTCCATCTCCAATTGTCCAGTTGCCTTGTCTGCTTGTTTACAACAACGATCCAAGTGTGTCATCTTTGCCCGTGTCAATTCCGCACAACGCAGCAACTCATCTGCTGAAAGAGATTGATCCGCTTTTAATTTCTGGATTTTGTCTCTGCATTCTTTTCGCAACTTTTGAAGGCCTGGTAGATGTTCATGTTCTAGCGAGTTGGATACTTCTTGTTGTTCAGCCGCTAATTGCATTGTTAGCTCCTGAAGAGTTGAGTAAAAGTTGTGGTTGACATCGTGTTCATTATCATCTCCGTTTAAAACCGAGTACGCACGAACAGCAAATGCACGACTAGAAGACATTGTTATTTTGGACGCTTCTTCGAGCCAGGCTGTCAAACCTTTCAACAAGCTATTCCATTTCTCCAAACGCTGGATAATGACTTGGGCCCTGTTGACGCTAGTCGATGAATTGTTTTTAATGTAAGAAGGTGTCGGAACTGTCTTTGGCGTGATGAGCGATCCATTACTCCCAAATTTGCGTGGCACAAGGCGGGGTACCCCCTTTGGAAGTTGTAGTGGCGTTGAGATGGAAGATTTTATTTTGATGCCAGTGGTAGGTTTTTCGATCATTTTGTAGTCTTCGGTATCTTGAACAGAAGCAGGAGGTGTCAACGAGTCTCGTAACGATGTTGTCAAGCTTTGAGAGCCTTTCATACTGCTTTTATTATATTTTTTGATGTCGATACTTGCTGTGTCTTCACTCGTTCTTAAGGATGTATTTGATAAGTACTGATCAGAAAAACGGCCTTGTTCTGTGCTTTTAAATGCATTGAGGGGAGGAATGCCTGGAGCTGCACGAAGTTTTGAGTAGAGATATTCGGTTGAAAATGCTCCCTGTATACTCTCTGTAGGTGAAACAGGTGATTGAGGTATTGGGCTAGATATTTGGCTAATTGAAATCGTCTTTCTCAACCTACTCTTGTAGGGTCGACGAGGAGGATTTGCCACCGACATTATAAAGAAAAAAGAAAGAAAGGAGTGTAAGAGGGAGGCTTTCACAAAAAAAAAGATGGGAACAAAGAGCAAAAAAAAAAGAAAAAAAAAACTTTGCTGAGAAAGTAAATAAAATATTTGCCATACATAAATCCAGAGATTTTGTCGTACCTGCGTTACCTCCATCCAGTGAGTGAAATGCGTATGATTTTTATTTCCATAAATGAGGGTATGCCTGTTGAGCGTATTGGAAAAGTTATAAAATGGTATTAGTTGTTTTGCTAATGTAGTACTTGATAAATAAATTATTATCACGCACCATACAATGCAAAAAAAAAAGTGAATGATGCATGAAAATAATTACTAAATTCCTGGATACACATTTTTGAAGGCTGTTACTACGAAAATGGCACATGAAAATTTCATTTGCGTACAGAATTCATGTGCTCCAAGACGGTGCTTAAAGTTGAGAACGCAAGTTTATTGGATCAATCAGTGTGATCGCTGTTTTAAACCCCAGCTTAATTATAGCCCTATTGTGCCATGGAAGATGATGATAGTCACATCCAATTCAGAATCAGTAACATTTTACAAAACAAATTAAAATTTTCATTTGATTTTTTTCCAGTGGATTTCCTAATTCGGATCTCCGTGTATTAATTGTTGAAAGTTCTGTAGATTATAATATGCAAAGCAATTAATAGGATAGCGTGACAATAGTACTATTAAGCATAGACTTTGAACATTGTTACCATTTTAAAATCATGACATATTCTTTCAGTGATTTATAAACCGCGAACAGTAGCTTGGAATATTATTCCACTAACCTATTAATTTAAATTCATTGTCGTACTTAATACTTTGCTATTTATCCAAATTACTTACTAATTTTTATATCTCATGTTAAACAATATATAAAAAAAAGTCTTATTATATGTATTCAAACATTTTTTATTATTATTGGTATGATGGATACATTAATCACTATAGATATACAAAAAAGAAAATAGGTGGGGGTTGAAAAAAATATATGATTTTTGTGAATTATTACAATGAAAAAAAAAAGGGGGACATTACTAAATATGATTTTGAAGTTATCACGAGAGTTTCTCTTCTGTGTCAAGACTGTCAATGTATAATACATATGATTGAACAACTTGACACATAATGAATCCGTCATATCTCACAAAAAAATAAAATAAATATCGACAACAATATACTAAGTGTTTGAATTCCATTGCATATCAGTAGCATGCTGAGCTGCAATTTCGCGGAAATAAGCTTGAGCTTGAGCGCCATTCTCATGGCTTTGTGCCATGCCATCAATTGCCAAACTATTTGGGATGCTTCGTGTGAGAGGTTTTTCCAAAGAAGGTGTTGATGAAATGGACCGAGCAATGGGTTCCTCCATCAGGACTGATTTGGGGGTAGGCTCAGGAATAAATTCAGAGTTCCATTCATCATTATCTATACTACGAGTTACTGGCTCAGCAGCCTCTTGTGCAACTTGCTCTTCATTGTAACTGTCAAGATAGTTCTGAATCCAAGGATGATTTAATAATTCATCGGCAGTGGGTCGTTTCATGGAACTGCGTGTAAAGCATTTCTTTAGGAAATCAATACCTGAGCTTGATAATTGGGAAGCATCTGGTAAAGGAGGGTGGCCAGTAACAACATGGTACATGACGGACCATTCATTTTCGAGCGTACTCCAAGGTCGGCGACCTGTAGCCATCTGTACAATACAGCAGCCCAACGACCAGATATCCATCGAGCCTTTTCGTCCAGTATCACCGCCCGTGATAATTTCAGGTGCCTATATTTTATTATTATTCATGTTGATTTGACTTTTTGTATATAGAAATGTAGTACAATATGGGCGCACTTACCATGTACATTGGTGTTCCCGCTAAGCTATTGACATTCATATTCATTGTGGTACGTCCCATGGTTTTCTGTCCCTTGGCTAATATTTTTGCGGCACCAAAGTCAGAGAATTTTAATTGACCCTGGTAGTCGATCAGTATATCTAGTAATGGATTGTTTTGTTAGTTTTCAGTCGAGGTAAAAGTTGATTCAAAATAGTTACTATCAGGTTTAATATCTCTATGGACAATATTATTCTCGTGTAGATAACTAAGACCACTAAGGAGCTGGTATGCATAATCTACTATATAGAGTTCATCTTCGATGCGACCACCATGATCCAGTAAAGCACCCAAGCTTCCGTTTTCACAATATTCCATAAATATACATACACGATCACGGTGTACCTCCTACAATAAGTTGTGAATTAATCACCATTACACAAAAATAATGAGTGTCTAGTTATTTCTTGTTTGTATTTACCATGCCAAAGTACTGAACAATGTTTCTGTGCTGCAGCATCTCCATGACCTTCATTTCTTCCTTGATTGATTTGTGTAATGCTGACAGTGAACTCGAGTCGGGGAATCGAATTTCCTTTACGGCCATCACACTTGCCGTATCGAGATTAATGGCAAGATAGACTGAGCCAAACGTACCAGCACCAATGAAACGACCTTGCTGCCAACGGAATGAAATGTTGGAAGAAGAGGGTGCCAAAAACACCAAGGATTGGTCTTCTGGTTTCTGATCATCGAGAATCTTACCAATCATCTTGCGTTGCTGTTCATCCTTTGTTCTCTCTGCTTCCATTTCAGAAATTCGTCTCATCCAAGAATCACGGATATAGATTGCGCCCGTACCACCCGAACTTGCAGCGTCACTCGCAGCACCAAATGTTGAACTTGTCGTGATATTTTCCTTGTCCTCGAGGCGTTTTCCCAAGTGAGAGCTACCTTTAGAAGTAATGCCTCTTCTTCTCTGCTGTTCTTCTTTGACTTGTAATTCGTACGTGTATCTTGTGCCAAGCACATCGAAATGAGATATGAGGAGAGCAACACATCGTGCCACCTTGCTCTGTAGTGTTCCAAATTCGGTTTCATTTAAAGCAAGTATATTGGGGCCTCTTGTCATGATGTGAACAAACTCTAAAGCAGCCACAGCCCAGCGAAATGTCTTTCTGTCGGAGGGCACGCAATCATCTGTTATAAAGCAAATCCAATTGATAGCCAGTCGTACGAGTTTTAGATCCAACTGAAAGCGGACTGCTAATTCAAGAAAACGGGCAGCTCGAATACCAAAATCACTTGCAAAGCTAAAGCACTCTTCAACCAATTCCTGGCAACCCAGTCCAGCCGTCTGTTCACGGATCATACTCACACTTGAAATGGTCGAGTCTGCCAGTTTAAATACAGTCATTTTAATCTTGTAAAGCTCTTTATTTATCTTTGGAATATGAGCACGATGTTCCTGCACAAGTTCAATACCGGAATTCTGGACGAGTGGCCAAAAATGTGCTTTTGCGGCAGTGAGTCTACGAGAATCAGCGGTGGTTAATCGTACACGGCGAGACTTTAGACCGAGATTAATATAGGACGTTGGTATCTCGACAACTTGGCCTTGCCATACAATATTTTTCCAAGGAGAAAAGATGAGAATGTAGTCTTCTTGGTCACCTGTGGTAGCCACCCCGGGTATATACGGTGTAGGGGGTTGCGACTTGCTCTCCTGACTAAAACAGGAGCGAATCAACGACTGAATGACCTTTTCACGGCCATAGAGTGAAGGTGAGGCCACAATGTAAATATGCTCTTCTTCAAAAGAGTTTGTGTAGACCAAAAAATGCCCAGAATCAACAAGACATGTAATGAATTTGTCCATGTTTTCTGTATCAATGACATATTCTGCTGCATTTTCAAACTGGCCCATAAAGAATCTGATTATAATGAAAAATTTCAATACCCTTGGTTCTTACGGTATTTCCATCTTGTTCTTACCTTGCAAATTGTACAAGTTTTCTGGCTCTCATACGCATTGTATGCAATAGCTTTGTATATTTGACTTCAATGCCGCCATCCACTGATTCTGGAGGTATTTTTAAGCTAGAAATATAATCTTGCATGACATCGCCCAACAATGTATTAGTGAGAGAACTGCATAGTATAAATCAGTAAATGAATACAATAATATATATATATTAAAAGTATGTTACCAAAATCTCTGAGCACACTCCCAATCGGCATTATCGACTGTCTGGCATACAGTTCCCTTTAGAAATTCCCACTCCTTCTCCATAACTTCACACTCTCTCAAATTGTTCTCCTTCTCCAAATCCAGCTTGTAAGTGATGAGTTTAAAATAAAAGCGAATGGATTCCAAAAGCACATGGTCATATTTATGATCTACGGGATCTTGCGTGTCGTATAAGTGCCAGCCAGGCTCTGGATGCGTTAATTCCTCATATTGCATCTTGACTCGACAAGCCAACGCCAGCAAACCGCGATAATCCTCCATCATTGCATCCACCATCTGTTTTGGGGGTTCGTTCATTCTGTCTTTGTATTCCAGACGTAGCTTCAATGCCTCTTCGACCAAAGACGTTGGGAAATAAGCCAATTGGCGTAATTGGGATATAAACGATGGTAAGCCCATTTCTTCAAATGATTCTGCATTCATAATCATTGTTTCTTTTGATTTGACCAGCAACAAATTCAAGGCAGATAACGTGCGTTTATCGAAAGTGTCTTGAAGTGCGGATTCCTTTAGCAGTCTTTCTACAAACGAAGGATCGTTGAGTGCGGTATTTGGGTCCGTGTCGACAGATCTTGATATTTGCAAGTCCTCGGAGCCTGTCCAGTTTCTTAATATTTTGTACTGCATAGTTAGACTGCGAGTGATTGTACACCAAGAGTTGAGTGCATCCAATTTAGTTTGAAACTCTACTTTGCCGTAATCGGGGTGTGCCTGAATCATCTCGGCTCGGGTGGTATAAAGCGACTCGATGCGATCTACATTTTTCAACACTTCTGCTACTTCACGTAGGGCATTTTCTTGCTGTTCTTTCTTGACTTTAAAAACCATGACCATTTTTAATACGCCTTGAATTTCTTTTCTGCTATCCTCCAGGAATTTCTTCTCCTGGATTAACGTTCTTCCTCTAAGAAGGGCTCGTAACGATAACCAAATCTCTTGCGTTGGCTTTTGGAATTGAAACTTGTCGGTACTCGACAGTCTCTTCTTTTCCGACTTGATGACTTCGCCCATCAAGACGGACTGCAGCATCTGTTGCCATTCCAGTCTTTCGTGCGTGATTTCAGGCGGTGCAGTTGATAGCGACTGATTGCGAGCATAAAGCTGGTTTAAGGCTGTTTCGTCGTCCAAGTCACTATCACTTTGGTCTTCGTCGTCACTGTAGTCTTGTTCGTTTTGATAGGATAGCGGTTGTGAGAAGGTTGTAGTCGTCATGAAGGGCCAAGGCTCTGCTTGAGCCAGTGTTGGGTCTGTTTCAGCCTCGTGTGGTTGCCAGTACACGCCTCGGGCAGTCGTCATTTATCAGTTTTTTATTTATTGATTGATTTTAGTGTATTTATTATTTATTAAGTGCAAGACCAAGAA
>VCJK01000958.1:38847-50690 GCA_024139485.1 Backusella psychrophila | reverse complement strand
TCTCAAAAAAAAAAAAAAAAAGAGAGAGAAAAAAACAATTGATTCATGGGCGTCAAATGGAGAAGGGGTGGTCATATACAAGTCACAATTTATTTTTATTTTACAAAAAAGAGTCAGGCACCGGATGTTTAAAATTGCTTTATTATTATTTTATTCGTTCTTTGGTTTTTTAGAGGCAGCATCATCCTTTACAGTCTCTTTTGCCTTACGCTTTACAAGAGTAGAAAGATCATTGACAACCGCATTTTCATCAACAGGCTTGCTTAATGTGTCTTGTATCTTATCACTTGCCAATCCAAACATGGTCTTTAATAACTCTTTGGTTTGCTTTTCGGTTTCCTGTCTCACCTTCAGTTCCTCAATCTATCATCATTTATTAATGCTTCATTTTCCATCGCATATTCTTCTCTTACCTTTAATTTCATGTCTGGAATAAGCTCATTGATTTCATCAATCTCCTTTGAGGCATTATTTCCCTCTCCTTCCTTTTCCTTGCCTTTCTGACTGGCTTCCAATGAGGCGATACGTTTATTCAATACGGCAATGGCATTTTCAAGTTGTGGAATTGCTTGGTCCGACTTTTCTGTAGAGAATTCAAGTGCAAGCGCATATTTATAATGAGCTTCTGCAAGCTCTCTATCATCTTCTGCCAAAAGTTCCTTTTTGATTTGAATCGCACTTTCATAATCTGTCAGGGCCTCGTTGAATTTCTCTAGTGTAAAAATGTTATTTTTCTACTATGCTTGCTTGCAGCATATTTGTGACGTTTACCAGTTTCAAGTGATACATCGCCCAAACAAAGGTGAACATCTGCCAACTTGAGTCTTGTTTCTTTATCGTCACTTTTTTCAAATATAATGCGTGAAATATCCAATGTATCCCATGCTGTTTCGAAATCATCTTCGGCTCCTCCTTCTTCTTCTTCCTCATCCTCTTCTTCCTCCTCGTCTTCTTCGTTTGGTGCTTGGAAAGTGGGCATATCACTTAATTGAACCAAAGGGTTGCTTGATTCGGCTAATAATTATCATCAGCAAACAATCATGGGTTTACTCTCTTTATCTATTTACCTTTCTCTGCCTTTGACGATGCTGCCTCACTATCGGCAGCTGAAGGAGCTTGCTCAGACTGTCCCAAAACAATGTTTTTTTGAATTGCACACTGAAGAAGCGCTTGACCATAAGTAAAATAGGCATCTCCATTTTCAGGAGCAAGTTCTCCATTCAACGTGTCTCTATACTCGACACATTAGTATAATAAATAATAATAGTAAAAGCATGAAGCATCTTTACAATAGCTGACAGGCTTGACCAAGTTGAGTTGCACTCGTTTCATAGTTTCCACTTGCAAATGCCTTCTTTCCTTCCTCAAAAAGGGTTTGAGCGGTTTGTTTTTGCTCCTCAGACATGATCGCGTATTATGAAGAAAAAAAAAGAAAAAATTGCAGAAACGCGCATATTTAATAAGGCTAATCAAAATAGCAGTCATTTTGCTTCGCGAGTCAACATTCATTCATTCATTCGTTTTTATGTGGTGTAACCATTGGTAGTGGAGGGATGACTCGCCTTCAAGTGTCAACATAGTATCAATATGTTGTCATTCACTGACAATAAAAGAGTTTTATTTCATATATAAACATTGTTCCTATAAATGAAGGTCTCAATGTCAAGCATCGGACTATTGCTTACCCGGTTGATCCCCTTATAACTTTCTATCTTCCCCTTCTTTCTGCCAGAATTGAAGAGATGGTCTCATATCAGTTATTGCTTATGGCTTCCTGTCAAGGCCACTCATTTTGGTATTGATACCCCCCACCCATATTTTCTCCATGACTGAATCTGGGAGTGCCATTTTATAAACATTCGACCATGTTAACCGCTGGATTTCCTCTTTAGCGTCATTTTCTATTTTTATATCTCACAAACTGGGGTATATATTATTTAAAAAAAACTAAAATAGGTCATCGGTTTATAACCAACTCACCGACACATGAAACCATTTTGTTTCTTTCTTTTGACGATTTTTTCATTTTATTTATTTTGTCAATTCTTTTTCTTATTGTTTAATATCACAAAATGGACAAAATGTGGGGATCTGTTTTAAAGTCGGTTGGACTAGCACCTGCAGATGAATACGTCCCGCCACGCTTGGTGATTGGAAACGCTGTTATTGTTCAAGAGCTTTCTACCGGTCATTTTAAAATACAAGTAGATGCTCAGTTGTTATCATTGACCGTACAGAATGAACATGGTCGTATTATCTGGAAATGTAAATAAACTTTTATTGTTGCACAAACAGAGCTGCTAAAAAAAAAAATAGCTGTGCATAGTCAACCTTTTTTATTCTCTTCCATGGGACAGGATCAAGTGAGTCCTGGAGATAACGGTGTCTTTAAAGTGACCGAGCATGACGAAAGTATGACACGTTTACAAACCATCACAAAGGTCGAAAGAGTCAACGATACCACCATTAAAATACACGGTGGTCTTGGTACAAAGCTGGTACCTCCTACCAAGATGGATTATGTCATGACGTTTGAAGAGACGAGTCCTCACCAGATTCAATTCTCGGTAGAGATCATCAAGAGAGAAGCACGGATGGAAAAGTATGATCATTTGATTTTGGCTTATGAGACAAGACTGGAGGAACAGTTTTATGGGTTTGGCGAGCAGTTTTCTTATTCAACATTGAAAGGTCAAAAGATACCTATTCTAGTAAGGTACGGATAATGCTAGTCGTATATATCTCATAAAGGATGTACTTTTTTTTTTTTTAAAAAAAAAATTGATTACTTAAATAGAGAAACTGGTCTAGGTAAAGGAAATCCAAATGTAAGTTCAATCTACATGTAAATATAAATGTGCACAATTATTGATATTGTCGATAACTACTAGTCCAGCTCAATTAAGGATTCTGCTCTAAGCATTTTCAATGTGGGAACAGACTACTTTGCAACATATGCATCCATTCCGCACTACATCTCCAGTGATATACGTTCTCTTTGTATTGAAAATTCAGAATATATGAGCTTTGATCTTACAGAACCAGAGCGTATTGTTATTCGCATTGAATCCAGCAAGATGAAGGGTAAGAAAAAAAAAAAGTGATACAGCCAAACCGACATCTCAAACTCTTTTATTTAGGCCGTATCCTCGATGGAAAAACCATGCTCGATCTCATGACAGAGTACACGTCGTTTGCAGGAAGAATGCTCCCACTACCCGACTGGGTTTCTGATGGTGTGATTGTCGGTGTACACGGCGGAAAACAAAGAGTACAGGAGACATTGACGAATCTCAAGAACCATGACATTCCTGTGGCCGCCGTGCTGGTAGAAGATTGGACAGGTGAATATCTCCAAAACACGGAAAAGGAAGTCAAATTGACGCGTCAATGGTGGAACTGGGAAAATGATGAGGACACCTATCCATCTTGGCCTTCTTTTGTGGATGAGATTAGAAAAGAGACCCGTGTCATGACCTACATCAACCCTTTCCTTTCAGACGTCAGTCTCAAGTCTAGATTTCAGAAAAATCTGTTTGTGGAGGCAAGGGAAATGGGCTATCTTGTCAGGGGGATCCATGATGAAAAATACTTGTCTATCAAAATCGGTCTTGGTGTAGAGGTGGGTCTTTTGGATCTTACCAATCCAGAGACGAGAGCTTGGTTTAAAGAAATTTTAAAAAAACAAGTCTGGAACTCGGATATTTCTGGTATAAATCATTTCAAGATGAGATAAAAGCAATTATTCTCATTTTTTTTTATATAGGTATGATGGTTGATTTTGGCGAGTATTTGCCCTGTGATACAAATGTAGTCGCACTTCATTCGGGTGAATCTGCATCGACTTATCACAATATGTATCCCGAAGATTGGGCACAACTTCACAGAGAGGTGATGATTGAGCTTGGTAAAGAACAGGATGCCGTATGTTTCTTCCGATCCGGATACATACATTCACCCGGCCATATGAATCTCTTTTGGTCTGGCGATCAAAATATAAGCTGGGATCAGAACTATGGCCTGAGGAGTGTTGTAAGTTGGAAAAAAAAAAAAGAGAGCTCTTATAGAAAGATATTAAAGACCTTCTTTTGTAGGTGAATGGTATGCTTTCTGCTGGCTTTTCAGGATTCACAGTGACACATTGTGATATTGGAGGCTCCAATGTACCAGTGAGTAGTATCCCTGGGGTTAGAGTGTCTCGAACAAAAGAACTTTTATTTAGGTGGATGGAACTTGCCGCTTTTACTGCTGCATTTAGAACAACCGATGGTCTGATGCCATCAGTGAATGCCCAATACTATGATGACGAAGGTATTGCTTTTTTGTTTGTTTGTTTAAAGAAAGCTTATTTTTACTAAACCAACCGTTGTTTTTTTTTCACAAAAAAAAAGCCTCATTTTATCAATTGGGTCATACAGCAAACATATTTGTAAAGCTAACAGGGTATAGAAAGAAAGCATTGAAGGAAGCATACGAGAAAGGCTGGCCACTCATTCGTCATCTTGTCTTGTACTATCCCTACGATAAGACGGTTCAAGAGCACTCTAACCATCAATTCATGCTTGGAAGCTCCTTGTTGGTGGCTCCATCTCTCTTATCGACCGCTGCCAGTGTTCGAGTGTACTTCCCTAAAGATGCTCATAAAATAACATGGCGTCATATATGGACTGGTAAATATTACCCTGCTGATGGTACACATAGCATTATTTCCGCGCCTATTGGTCAACCTGCCGTTTTTGTCAAGGAACCGAGAGACGACGATGGTCTTTTAAATGATCTTTTGGATTATGCTACTACTTACTTTCAAAGCAAAAATTAAAATTAGAATAATGTAATATCTAAGTCCAAATTTATTGAATAAACTTTTAGTTTCCTTGTATTCCCATCAAGGTTTCATATCACTTGTTTTATAAGCGTTACATACTTGTTTTCACTTCAAATAATGCTAATGGTAAATTTAGATATTGCTAATCTCATACATTTATGAATACAATACGGCGTCATTAATTGATATAGTATATTGTTGTTGTATATAAATAGATCAAGTTTATCTCATACTAATAAGGAGAAGAATGGTATCTTGATTGTTTTATGCAAAGTGGCTTTATTTTCTCACTCGTTTATCAGAATAATGAAATCATGATTTATTATTCAAGTACTATAAAAGGGGACTTGTTTATCTTTTTCTCTCTCTTTCTTTCACTCACTATGATTCACAAAAAACACACTTCTCTACTCTTATTCAAAATGGGAAAAGATATCTTAAAACATGGTAAGACAGATAACTTTGAAAACATATACTGATACTTACAACTATTGTTTGTTTTTATTATCAATAGTAAAATGCCACTCTTCATGGTCCAGCTCTTTTATTTGTGACAACAATGAAAATGTCTTTATAAAATGGAATCAGTAACAATTTCTCTCTTGGAACTCGTGTTGTTTTGGCGAAGGCCCTAATAGATAATATTACGACCTCGTTCATATGTTATAACATTACAATGAAGGTATTCAATAAAATTAAGTAATCCTATTAGTTAATAGAATTCCTTAAGTCTAAGTTTATAACCAAAAAAAAAAAGTTTCCTTTTTTACTAGATAAATGCAGTGGAAAAACATTTAGCACATTCTTTTTGCCAAATATTATGGACAAAAAAAGTATTCTAATTCCACTAAAGAGGTTTGGAATATTAACGCCCGCGTATTTATTTTTTGGAATCAAAGTATGATCAATATCACCAACACCTCGAGCAAAATCTCGGCGAAGACCAGGTAAAAACTCGCTTTATCAGAACCCCACTTAATGGATACAGCTACATTCAATATTATACGAAGCTATGTATTTCTAATCACAATAAACTCATTAGGTGGTGTAATAGGCACTGTGGTCGGATCAACAGTCGATAGCGCATACGCAATATCAAAATACTCAAAAAATGGACCATATATTCGGATCGCTGTTACTAATGGATCACCTCAGCATTTTTTGATACCACAGCTTGTTTTGGACGCTTTTTATGGTATGGATAACAAGAGAAACTATTACGTGTTCTATGGCAGAGATAACACTAATGCAAAATTGGATAATATAGCTAGAATCAACCTACAAGAGTTTGCCCATTACATGATAAACACAATTAAAAAAATCGATGACGCAGAGTACTTTCTCGTAGTCGGTGACACTGGTAATGATATTTATGACAAACATCTTATGTCAAATTTCGGAAGAATCTATGGTTTGAAGAGCAGAATCATGTTCAAAACACAAGGCAACAATATGTATAATCCAATATTTGCTCTTAACGGTAAGCAATACACTTTACATCGCTTGGCTTGGATCGTTTTCAAACGACTAATTTCCAAAAATAAATTTGTTCATTGGACAGACAGCGCTGATAAAAAAAAGCATCGGTTGGTCAACTCTCATTAATCGCTAAATCTGGGATTACCCGTAACGAAAACACAGCTAATTTAATTAACATTTTACTACAAGAATTACTTGGTGGCCCTATCCTTGATACTATTCTAGGAGAACAATGGAATGCCCCATTCAAAGGACTGTTAAGAATAAATGAGGTCAACACTATTGGTATGACTGTATCCAACCTGGGAAGAGTGAAGATGAACGGAAATTTCATGGAGCTGTCTTTTAAAAACGGGTACATTGTTGTTCACATTGGCGGTGCATATATTGGCGTCCATCGGTTGGTTGCATCAACATTCGTGACAACAGAGGATCGAGACAACCGTGTTTTCGTAAATCACAAGAGCGAGATAAAACATGACAACCAAGTAGTAAATTTGGAAAATAATGAATATAAAAAGCCGCCACATTATAATATTACAAGAAAAATACCAGCCCTTTTTTAGGGAGTATTGTATATTTTATTAAAACATTACTATTATTATCAAATTCAAAATAAAAATAAAAATTGGCTAAGCAACAAGAGGTATGCTTATTTAGAAGAATGGCACTCGGATATATGTGTTGTTTTCGTTGTAAATGAGTGCTGCAAGAGCCCACCACGCGGCTATTCCTAAAGCGAAGGAGAACCAGCCTCCAGCCTGTGTTGCAGCGACACTTCCTGAGAAGGAACCGATAGCGCCAAAGAGAAATGCCAAGAAAGTACAGAAAAGAATAAAGCGAATCAAGATGGGTTGTTTCAATGTACCCAAGAAGAAAATCAAGGCAGCAAAAGAATAACAGATTTCAATCAAACCCATACAAGCATTCAACTGCTCACCAGCCATATCTATAAATCCAGATCCGGGAAGAAACATGATACCGAATGCGAGATAGAAACTGGCGAATGTGAAGAAGGAAGCTGCACTGAAAGTGTCTTTATGAAATACCTGGATGATAGAAGCAACATATTGGCCCAATGAACCATATGAAAAGGCAATACCGATAGCAACACGAGGAACGTTTGTAATTAATCCAGTGTTATAAAGGCCCATAACGACAGAGCTGAGAGCAAATGAAGCAAAACCAATTGCACATCCACTCATTGTCTTTTGGAATTCGATTAATGGGGTGGTGGGTGGAACGGGGAAGAGAGGCTTTTGGATCTCAACCGCGTCAATGGTTAAGGATTCATGATGCTGGATTTCAGACTTTTCGAGGTCGATGTTGGACATTTAATTTAATATATATTTAAGAATAAAAAAGAAATGAATTGATGTTACAAGCAAATATCCAGATACCTTTATATACCTTTTTTTAAAAAAATAAATAAATAATAATAGCAATATATGGATGGAGGACACAGCCATGGAATTGGAAATTTTTTGATGGGTCAAGTACCTGAAATTATTGGTGTAATTGGGTTTTTGAAGACAATAAATGGCCTTATTTGAGGATAAATAAACAACTTCGTGTTCAAGTTGTAAGGTCATGACCTTGTACAATCGGTTATTATCCTCAAAGAAAAACTTCATTTTTTACCATATTGCACTCTTTTGGAATATTAGGTTTCACTGGGGAATATTTCTAAAAATTCACAAATATTCCCATAATGTTAATTAAAGACCCTCTTCTTATTCTCACGAAAAAAAAAAATCCCAAGATCGACAGTTTTATTTCAGGCTTATTTTAGTGTTATTCTCTAAATGTATTTATTGTTGGTATTGGTTATAGTGTGAACCAAGTTGCTGTCAACAAATTCCACACTAAAGTTTTGACAATAGCAAAGTTTTTAATCATGCATATAAAAGCTTATTTTCATTTTAATTATATGCTGTCTACACTTAAGTTTTAGACTTTTTTTTTGGTGCCCCTTACAAAATACAAAAGACAGTACCTGTAGAGCGATAGAATTAATAAATTTGGTGATTATGCAGAAAAAAAAGGGGGTACACACCGTACACATCAATAATGCCCACAGCAGCCTGCGAAGAAAGTGGGCTGTCAAGGCGAATTCATCTTTGTCATCAATATTCCCCACGTTTGTTTTAATAAAAATGCCTTAAAAAGACTTCATTTGTGCTTTTAAGAAAAAAAACATCTAAGAGGGAGAGGGGGGGGAGGTTTCTCTCATTTTGTTACTTAATTTCCCCACACACAAAAAGAGTTTTTTAAATTCCAGAAAATGCCTTTGGTGCGGGGAAAACGTGTGGCACATGAAGACCATTTTTATTAAAAATAAAGGAAGGAATGCCTTTTTGGGATCTTATGCTGACGATCACGAGTCTATCAATGTTTCTTCACCAAACAAAGTGAATTTCCCAAAGTGATTTTTTTTCTTTTATTTGTACAATTGATCCTAAAGAGGCTATCTTGTAATGGATCTGCCTCTTCTGACCATTCTCCATCTTGATGGATCGATGTGAATTTCTGATTAAATAAGTTTTATTATACAAAACATCCCAGGCTTTCGTTGACAATCTGACATTTAAAAACAGGGCTTTTTGAATATTTCAGGATTAAGTGTGACCATGTTTATTTATATTCCAATGCTTTCTACGGTAGCTTAATTATCCCCCTTCAGTTAACGAATAGTATACAATTAAAAAGTGCATTATATTGGTATTTCCCTTTCACAAAATATTAATAGTAATGGTGGCAATGATAATAAATAATTAACATGGCAGTACTTTTGTAATGGATCCATTGTACATTGTGATTTAATATTATAAGAAAAGGAATAAAAAGGTATGTATATAAGCAATTTTTATTTTTACAATGCGCGCTGTATATGTGTATGTATGTATGTTTTCTTTTCTTTTCTTTTTTTTTTTATGGTTTTGCAATTCTTCTCTTCACAAATCCCTTTACATTCTCATGTCCCCTAAAAAAAGAATCTGTCAGAATAGTTTATTTCCCCTTTTTTTTATTGTACCACACTTACTCTTCCTTAATAACCATAGTACGTTTTTTAGGGTTAGACCAGAGTAAGACATTAAGGTCCTTGGCATACTTTTCAGCAGCATCAAAATCAGCTTGCATGTTAAATTCGTGATAAAGATAAGCTAAATAACAATGACATTAGTTTATTCAATCCAGTGATGGTGCCTATTTTTACTGTATATAGGATCCACTTACATGCTGTAGGTTTTAGACGGTTTCTTTCCATTTCCCATAAACGAATTTGATCTATAACAGTTAATGGCAATACTGGTATCTATATTTACATTATAATCATAATAATAAGATATATGAATCATGATGAAAGAAAATATTATTATATTACCTTCTTTCGCATCTGAATATGGGCATGGGATTGCATGTAATAAATTATCTGTATTACTTGTTTCAGTAAATAAAGACTAGATCATGTAACCCAACCTGCATCGCCTTTGTCCTACCTGTTCAGCTGTGATTCCCTTCAACAAGGCGTTTCTAATGCTATCTCTTGTTATCACTCCAGTCACCATGTTTCTGAAACGTGACTGTAGCTGGACGAATAAATTCAAGACTGCGATTTGTAATGGGGAATCTATAAGCCAATTTTAGTATGTTGAAACTAATGATCCGGGCAAGCGGAGGTGGAGGTTACCTGTGTACGCATAGAGTCGGTAATTGGTTTCGAGGACCACAAAACCTTGTTCTACTTGTTCGTCTGTAGTAGTTTCTGCGGAATTCTGTTCAGTGATACCATTCTTTACAACTGTACCAGCAAGGGCAGCATTTCCAGAGGTTAATGTTGTAGCTAATCGCGTGGGGTAATATCTTTTGGATAATTTCTATATGCATTTTAAGTAAAATATAGGGTATTTATAAAACTATATCTAACAACAGTTTAACTATACACATTGTGTTGCGTGCGTTACCTTTCTTTGGTATACAATTCCATAGTCACGTAAATCTTCCAACATTTGCAGTTGAGTTTGGGTCAAAGTCTCGGTAGAATAACTCTAAATAAGCCATAAATGTACATGTATTGATAAATAGATATAGTCCAGCTGATTGAATAAGTACCTCTCCTAATTCCAACGATCCCAATTGAAAAAGAAAGTTTAAAACCTCAACAAGGTCCATTTGTAATACCTAATTCACGTATATATTAACCGATCCGTTACCTTGACTAGTTTTTTTTATATATATACTAGTCAGTTTCTAACCTCTGCCATGTCCAAATATTGTAACAAAAATGCCCACACTTGAGTATTGACATCCTGCAAAAGAAATTGAAAGCCTTTATTTGTGATCTGTAACTGCCCGGGATTTTCATTACTAAATAAACAAACACCATTAAAACCAAACCAACACACAAAACTCAGCTCAATCGATTACCTGTCTTGCATAAGCTTACTGCGCTGTAAAAGGTTCAAGACACCTCGACTTGGGTTCTTGGTGAGTGATGTGCCGACCATATAGTGAAGAATAGCTTCCCATTGGGTGGTCGCATAATGATCCAAGAAGGCCATATCAACAGGGTGCTTGTCAGGTTTGGTGATGGGTAATCCAAACGACTGCTGTTGACCTCTAAACCACATTTATTAAATTCATCCATGCCTTTTTCTCGTTTTTTTTTTTGTTCTTTTTTTACCCTCCAGTAAGTGCATTTTGAAATTCACTTCGAAAGACATGGCTTAATATTAAAACTTCCCCTTTCTGTTCTAAAATTCGAAGTCGTGATAGTTTTAAAAGTGCTTCAGTCAACTTTCTAAAGTAGTCGAGCCAAATAAATACATGAAATCTTTTTACACTCAACCCTTTTTCTTACTTTTGTCCATCATTATTCACCCAAGAGTTGATATCGTGAAGGGACATGTCCTCCTCCACGTAAAGTAAACTCATAACAATATGTCTTCCAATACTAGGTAATAATCTATAATAGGAATCCAGCATTATTATATATGAAGCTTTCAAATATATTAATAAAAGGCGGTACCTAAAAATGGCTAAACAGGTTGCTGGCTTTTCGAAAAGACGCATAAAAGTAAGCGTCGGTAGATTTTCAAGATACTCATAAATGTTGGTCTTGAAATTGTCTACAGACATGATGCTTAACAAAATACGCAACAAAAAAAACAATACAAAAAACATTGCTAAATTTAAGCCCACAAAGTCGTTCATATCAGTCACATAAGAGCACGTGATAGCTCAAGTTTGTCAGACAAACTAATTCGACCCCAACCAGAAATAGTTGAAGAGTGTTTTATTCAAGCTCAAATCGAAAGCAATTACGGCAGGATGTGCACAAATAACAGGTTGATAAGGGCAATATATATCGATCTTGTCACTAAATACATTCATTTATGCTTTCATAATTGAATTATATTTAATAGATCAAGTAGGAATATACTTGGCAATTCTTATACCATTTCCCATACTTCACCAAATACATTTTGTATTTTTCAAATAGATTGGCGGATAAGCTCTCTTTATTTTTTATATTTAG
>VCJK01000958.1:24345-35544 GCA_024139485.1 Backusella psychrophila | reverse complement strand
TTTTTTTTTTCTTTTTTTTTCCTTTTCAAGTACTTAAGGAACGTGTGTTTCACAAAAGCAAAATCCAAAGATCTACTGGTTTTTTAAAGTTTCCCAAGATAATTTGTACAAAACACCATCAATGCAAATAATGAAAACAGAAAAATGAGAAAGAATTTTACATTGAATTTGACTTTAATGGATATTTTTTTAAAAATAAACTTTATTCAAGGTGTTACTAATTGATGTAATATTATTAATTAATAGGAGGAAGAATTATAAAATAATTTAAAGGATAGCAGCAGCAATGACAGATAAGAGTGCTGCAATGGTGAGGGTGGAAGGAGTGGTAAGGACACCAGCACTGGTGGTGCTGGCAGATTGGCCATTGTTGTTGGTGGCACCTGATGAGTTGGCGTCACTGCTAGAAGGGCTACCGTTGCTACCGGAAGGCTTGACGGTGCTTGTATTGGAACTAGTGGGAGGATATTGGGGCTCGGTAACAATTTGAATGTTGAATTCCTTGGCCATAGCATCAGCCTTTGTGGAAATATATTGGATCAAACCGAAACCAGCACCACCACCATTGGCATTGGGGGCGGAAACAGCTTGCCACAAGTTTTGAGTGACCTGGTCAATGTTCCAGCCATAGTTGATACCGGGTGATTGTTGGACAACAGCACGATCCTCTTGGAGATCAGGCAAAATAAAGTCATGAATAGCAAGAATACGGTTTGTAAGGGTGACATTATTGAATAAAACACGGACAGTTTCGGTAAGGTAGTTTTCGAATTTTGCTTGGGTATCATTGTTTTGTAAGAGGCGGTTAATTAAAACAGAACCAGGGTAACGGGCGGGCCAGTCCTTGTATGAAACAGTCAAGAAACCATCACCTTCAGGCTCGGCCAAGTTAATACCAAAGGTACCATCGAAATCTTGGTCAAGGAAGTACCACATGTTGTTATTAGTAGGATCCTTGTAGGCACCATCATTGGATTGGAACATCCAGTAATTATCCCAAGCACCGGTCAAATATTCCATGACCATGAAACGCAAAAAGCGATCAACATCAAACATCTTTTCGAAATTAGCTACTGCGTCATTGTTTGTAACATCAGTTTCGTTGAATGCTTTGCAGAGAGGATCAAATGCTCCATAATCTTCAGGGCTTCCGGCTGCAGGTGTCCAGCTGGAATAACCATCAAGACTTTCAGGGTGGTAGAGGAAATCAGCACCAGTGGCACCATCGAAAAGAGGGCCATAGGCAGAAGGAGGTGTGCCAGCATAAAACGTACCTCTAATATAAGAGTAGAATACGACATCATCAAGCATATTGAAGGTACCAAAGAACTGACCATTAATGAAAAGTCTGACCATGGTGGCAAGATTGACATTTGCACCCATAGCATGCAAGATATCAGAATAAAGACGTTCACGAATCTGAGTAGGATCTTCTTCCATATGACGAAGCTTGAACATGGTTCTACCGCCCAAGACATCTTCTCCATTCAGCTCAATAGCCCAGGATTGCTTGGCATTGTTACTCTTTTTACCGGCACCATGGATAAAGAAGCTGACGTTATTGAAAGCGTTTGTAAAGTTGGAACCAACAAAGGTAGCTGAGGTGCTAGCAATATCGGAAGGTACATTCTTAACCATATTATCTAAAGTGGTAGCGTCACCACTGATAAAAATACTGGGAATATAATTATCGTCATAGATTGCAGGTTTAGCTCCACCACGAGTCCATTGAGGCTATGGGAAAGCAATAAAAAGAGAGAGGGAAATTTAGTTAGTACCAGGTATAAAAAGATAAATTACTATATTTAGGCCCCCTGAGAGCTCGATTGTTAGTGGATAACAAGTCATCGGAGAACCGATCTTATTATTTTAGGATCAACGTTTCCAAAAAGGAAATGCAAATGGAGATTTTCTTTTTTTTTTTGTTCTCAACTGCTCTCAGGGGGTCTATTGTTGTGCATACTTATTTATGTTTTTTGTTTTTTTACTTACATCTGTTTTAATGGGCCAAGGAAGTTGTGGAAGATTGGCATATGTAACAGTACGGTTATAGTAGTCGTTAAGCGTCTTTCCCTGTGATGAATCGAGGTTGCGATTGAAACTTTCTGTATTACCGCCTACAACATACTATGATGAAAAAGATGTTAGAAACAAAATCGTAATTACTCTTATCTACACAAAAATAATATAGTTACGTTGTAGGTTGTGGCAGAACCAACTTCGGCAGCACCACTGAAGTAAGGAACATTAGGATCGCTGGCAGTAAGAGCGGTTTGCTGACCATTTACTGATACCTTTACATCAGTAGCAGAGGGAGCAATGACATTGAATGTAACTTGAGCAGCTTGAGACAAGCTTAATAATAGAGAAGAAGAAATGAGTGCAAGACTGAATTTCATTATAGTGTATGAGAGAAAAGAGAGAAGAAATCTATAAGAAAGAAAACGAAAATAATACAGTGATATCTTAGTTTTAAAGCCTTTTTTTTTTTATAATTTCAGAAATTGGATTGCCTAATATATGCGGAGCAAAAAGATACTTAGATTGGTGCAACGTCAATCAGTGTGTAACAACAGAGCTTTAATGAAGTTTGACCTCACGTGTGGTCATGTTAAACACTGATAGTATTTTTAGAAGCAAAATACACTATATTTGTTTCTTTTTTAACAAAAACACAACATTTTTTATTTTTGATATTCAATTTTCAAAAATAACCTGGGAAGCTTTCCGTGTAGATCGTTTTATTGGTTGCAAGCCATTGTTGAACGTGGAAAATGGCGATTGTAATGATGTATGATACATAAAAAGGAGGATCAATTATTGTCTTTCTTTCCTTTTTGTTTTTTCCTTTTTATTTATAGCTTTTGTTATTGAAATTTAATATTTTTTTTATAAAAATAGACAATGCTTAATATAACAGCTTATTACCATAATAATGGAACGTTTTGGCTGTATATTACTTTTGAAAAATGTGGGAAATAGTCATGAGGAAGAGCGAGGCGGCTTTGATTATTTTTGTTATTAGTTGAAGTCTTCCCAAGATTCCAGAAAGACAAAAATAAACGGCATTGTTTGAATTGATGCATCTAATCCTCTCCAATTGGAACACAATAGAACGAAAAGAAATCATTGTAGCCTATCATCTTGAATAACACACATGCATTTGTGTATTTTGATGTTCATCCTTGTCGATCGAATTACTTTAATCCGGATCATTCTGTCTGTGATATCTGCCTAACAGATGAAGATCATTTTATTCTCAATTGTCTTTATTGTTTTTTTTTTCTACATCGATAGCTATAACATATGTTGTCTATTTTTATTTGCTTTTTTTTAAAATGTTTGTTTTTAAATTTCTGTGCATCTTTTACTTGGTGTGTGCTTTGTGTATGTACAAAACCAAAACCAATAGAAGCGGGATTTCAATATAATGAAATTACACAGAAACGTTTTTTATACTCCATTTTGATTCATCATAAAAGAAAAAAAACAAAACAAGATGTAATGACACCTTTGTTTTGTTTTGTGTGAGAAAAGAAAGATGGAAAGTAAATCGTAAATCACATTCAAATTGCGTAGCAAAAACCAGCGCAAACAAAGTAAAGGGCTTATTGTTGGGAATATTTTACTTCCTTGCTATTGAAAAGAAGAAATATAGTGTCTGATACCACAATTAAAACTTGACTTTAAGAAAGGCAATCACGACTATAATTATTATCATAATAATAATGAAGCAAATTAATTAACCTGATTAATTTATAGAACAGACACGACATCCTCAAGTCAATAAAAAGCCCAAGGACAATTATAGAAGTGGCATTGGATCATCAGCCACAGAGTTCATGTACAATGACTTATCATATTTAAAATTCCATAGCATATATTAAATCAGTAGGGTATGAGTAGAGTCGTTAAGGAATAATTGAAAAACTAGATATATGAGTCATCACTGAAAATAAATGGAAGAAAAGCCACTTTTACTTAACAAGATGAAAAAGTTAAATACCCAAGAAAAACAAATAGTGGAAAAGGCAATGCATACAAAAAGCGCAAATTAGGTGTAAAGAATTCAAAGTAAAAAAATTTCCTTTTTTATATATTTTCTGTTTATTTGTTTTTAGCCACTAAACTTTTATAGAATTTTTCCTACCGGAACTATGGTTACAAAGCAACATTTGTTGGCATAAATTTATAAACAACTTAACTTTCACACTGAGTTTGCGGCAAGTTGTTTAATATCCCGGAAGGAAAAATGGATATTAGCCATTACTACACAATACTACCACAATAAAAACTAGTAAAGTTAAAACAGAATAATGATGGTGAGCATTAGGATAGCTAATACAATGACTATTTTTTTTTGGCATACAACTGAGAATATTGATTGAAATGAGGCAGAATGAATGCATTAACTATTATTACGTATTGTGGCATTAATAAACTGATGTTTTCATTTATTTCAATATAAAAGCGGAGGATGCCAAAAATGTAGTAAAAAACTCATCAAACCATGAAGCTCTTGGACCATGAAGCTCTTGGACCATGACCTGGCACAACATGCTTCAATAAGGTAATTGTATCCACTTCTCCTAACAAAGTATACAAATCTTTTTTTATATTTTACAGAAAAAAAATAGCATTGTTCCTCATTTTTTTTTATCTTGATGGCCGACAGTTTTTCCGAATGACGAAAAGAAATTTGAAGATGGTAATCATCTAGTTGGATTGAGTGCAAACTAGAAATACCAATAATCTAATATAGTAACCCAATATATAAGTAAATAAATAAATAGCATTACGTATCTGAATACAAATAAATAAATAAAATACATACTCATTTTTCTGAAGAAAAAGGTAGTACTTGGTAAAAGTACAAATAAACAAACGTTTCCTTAATTGTTTAGACCACAAGTATAAATGATTTTTTAAAAGACAGCAGACTAAACTTGGGTACAAGATCGCCAACTTTCTTGTTTTGTGGATTAAACATGGTTTTCTCGTTCAAGAAAGTTTACTCTTACAAAAATGGGTTTTGCTTTTAGAATAAAAATGCCAAGGACAATTCACATGATAAAGGATGTCCTTATTTTTCATTAATCGTTGTACAGAGAGATTAATGTACTGGTTTTTTTTTAACTGATACTATGCATGTATGAGTGA
Organism: Backusella psychrophila; assembly: GCA_024139485.1. Lineage (NCBI taxonomy): Eukaryota > Fungi > Mucoromycota > Mucoromycetes > Mucorales > Backusellaceae > Backusella > Backusella psychrophila. Next base: position 30,384 of record VCJK01000958.1, on the reverse strand, counting down.
GAGAGAAAACTACACTAATTTTTTGTACTTGTTCAAGAAAAAGAATAAAACACTCACGCTAATACGTGTACCTACATATCTCCAGTGACTTGGACAATATCTCATAAATCTAAGATTACATTTATTTCTTTGGTTAGTATAATAAAACAGTTTTAAACAACATAACAAATAAATTAATTAACTAAGCCCGTGTTCCATATCGATGTAAACAAAACATTAAGCGATATAGACTTACGGTGCTTCCACCACCACTTGGTCATTTTTTAGAACTTCAATTGGTCATTTGTTTGATACCCAATTGGTCACTTTTGTAAAATTTTACTTGGTGTGCTTCCACCAAATTTTTGAAAACTCTGTTCAACTTTTTGAGTTATTTTGGATACATGTGTGAGGCTAAATTGCCCTGGATAATAGGACTAGCTTGTTCAAATGATTAAAGCTAGTATGGTCAGCATTTTCAAAATAAATTAACCAGCTTTTGGTAAAGTTTTCAAGATTCTTTATTCAATTTAGGGAATTCTTTGATCGAATATTGGGTAAGGTCTTTAAGTGAGTAGCAGCGAAGTATTTGATCAATAGTTCAAATAAATAAACACAAAGAGTTTAGTCATGAATCATTTATGTAACTATTTTTAATTATGATGGACAGGTTTTTTGAAAGGGGGAGCTTTCTAAAATGAAGAATAAGTCGAAGACTACTTAATATACTTTACATAAATATCGATTATATATATATATATGTATAAAAACAAAGTAGTCTTTAATTTGTTCTAATCATCTCTTACCAGAAGATACTTTTATTGTCAAGTATCAAACAATTATTTATTCAATTTCAGTTTTAACGGAGGCAATGAACTCCTCTTTTTTGCACATAAAACAAAATTCATAAATATCTATTTGGAAAAAAGGTATCCAAAAACCCGGTATGAAGAATTAAAAGAAAATGTATATAATTATTAACGATTCCTATCTCTTTCTTTCTTTAATAAATCGATCGAATCATCAATAGGTAAAATGCGAGCAGCCACAATTATTTTTACATGTTTTATATGTTCAACATCAACCATTGCCATCCCCTCCTCCGATAGAGTCCAGCAACTCACTCGAGAATCCATTGGGATTGATATCGATACACCTTCATGTGATGCATGTCTTTTTGGGCTAAAGGGCATCAAGTTTATATCACATCTTCCTGAGGTTCTGTTTATAGGTGCATTGAAAGCAGATTGTAAAATGTCTGATATTTTCAATCATGATGTGGTAAGATTTTCCTTTTATACTCTATATCAAGTTACACACACAACTAAGTGAAAACAAAAAGTGTAGCAATTTCATTGAAGAGCAAGGTCCAGTTATTCGTAAAGTGTTAAAGGTAATAGCTGTTTGGATGAATTAAGTTGTATAGCTTTTAAAAGAAATTCTATTACAAGAATATGGACGTAGAAAAGTGAGGAGGACACCTATTTTGTGGAGCTGTTCTTAATTCATGCCCATATCCTGGTAAGATGAAGCAGAAAGGTCATATTTCATTCCATCTGATTTTTTTTTTTTTAATTGCTGAACCTTGGAGAGTATCATTCCCTAAACCCAAGTCTGCATCAATCGACTTGTCCGTTTCTATTGGGAAGAATTTTACAGTCTTACAATTAAGCGATTTTCATATGGATTTAGAATATTTGGTAAAAAAAAAAAAAGAAGAGAGTAATAAATATCGTTAACTCAAATTTTTCCTATCTCTCTTTTATTTTGGTAGCCAGGTTCCGAAGCTGATTGTGACAGCCCACTTTGTTGTAGAGCAGAATATACCGATTTTAAAAACATATCTAGACCTGCAAGTATCTGGGATAAGAATGAAAATATAATATATGTACATATATAACTTATACGTTTTTTCAGGGCGATTATAAATGCGATTCCCCACTTATACTCATCAACTCACTGCTCAAATACATTCCCAAAGTTGAAAATAATATCGCATTTGGTATTCTCACTGGCGATGTTCCCTCCCACGAGGTATGGTCTACATTGCCCACAATCAAAACCAAGCTGATCCTTGACGAATCGTACCGTTTCCTCCACAGTTACTTTGATTCACCATATCTCATCAATTCCACTCTGTATCCAGCTGTGGGAAATCATGATGCCGCGCCCGCCAACCTGTTCCCCTTAAAAAAAATCAACTTTCCCGCTTCCCAGAAAGGCCTGGATCTAAAATTGAATTGGCTTTACCAGAGTCTCACCCATAGTTGGCGGAATTGGGTATCGGCTGATGTTGCGGAGCATTTGGCAGATCAGTTTGGAAGTTATGCATTAAGACCGACCAAAGGTTTAAAATTGATTAGTATGAATACCATCTTTTGTTATACTTTGAATTGGTGGATATATGAGACTATGGAGAAGGTAGTATAAAGAATAGATGGTGGTGATGATGATGTATAATGTGTAAATATATTAGTATATTCATTTTATATATAAAAGAGATGAGTTTGCTATTTCTTATCGCAGAGATAAACCTAGGAGTTCAGAAAATGCCATTGCCATTAGCTACATCAGTCCTTCTATCACTCCTTATACATACCTTAACCCTGGTTTTAGGTTGGCCTTATATATATATATCTAATTATTATTTTTTATTTACTTGTTATATAATAGAACATATAAAGTTGATACAGAGACATTCGAAATTTTGGATACACACACTTACATTGCTGATCTCGATCAAAAAAAAAAACACTTGGAAGGATGAACCTGTAAGATAGAAGTAGACAAAAGGAGACATGATTCGTTTTTAAATTAACACCTTTATCTATCTAGTACTGGCACTTTGAATACTCTGCTAGACAGACATATCAATCGGCATACGCCAACCTAGAATCCTCCAACTCACCGCTCACCCCGTCCTGGTGGCATAGTGTCACCGAAGATATGGAGAACAACCAAACCACTTTTGACATTTTTTATAAATATCGAACAAAGTCAAGCTCTGCAAAAAGTAAAAAATGCAATACTGAATGTAAAGATAATGTCATTTGTAGCTGTAGAGCTGGTAATTCAAAGTATAGATGTGATTTTGTGCAACAGTAGATGGGGGGGGGTTTTTTTTTGCATAATAAATTTTTTTTGTAAACCTGAAAATGAAAGGGTGGCTTATCCTTTTGGAAAGTAAAAAAAAAGACTCGTTTTTAGTTATTTTTTTTATTCTTTTTTCACTTCCTATTCTCATATTATTTAACAACAATGACTAGCATGGATGTTTCTTTGAGTTACCCAGTCTCCAAGTTTGAGGCTGATAACAGCTTGTCCAATCCCGAAGTTGTTGAAAAGTACCAACTTGCAGCTGATATTGTCAACGGTAAAAAGATATAAACAGCAGCAGTAACAGCAACAACAACAAAATACTAAACTCAACTTTGATATATATATAGCTGTTCTTCCTATGGTCGTTGATAAGGTTGCTGTCGGTATTTCTGTTAATGATCTTTGTCAATTTGGTGATGATCTTATTGAATTCAGTGTAAGTATTTACAGGACAGGCGTAAGATTCTCTGATCAGTGTTTAAATAACGTTATTTGTTTTATTAGACCAAAAACATGCACAAAACCAGCGAGCGTGGTATTGCTATGCCCACTTGTGTTTCTGTCAACAGTATTGTTCAATATTTCTCCCCACTTGCCGAGAATGATTACAACTTGAAACCTGGAGACGTTGTCAAAATGTAAGGAATCTTTTTTTTTTTGTATTATACCGTGAAAAGGAGAGAGTTAGTAATACTATATACGACTATGATAGTGAATTGGGTGCCCATGTTGATGGATATATTGGTACATCTGCTACTACTACTGTGGTTAATGAAAACACCCAGAATCCTATCACTGGTAAAGCTGCTGATGTAGTTTGTGCTACTCATTTCGCTTATGAAGTAGCTACTCGTATGCTTCGTCCTGGTGTTAAGGTAAATGGGAGTAAAGGTCATCAAAAAGGGGCAATTTTTAAAAACGAAATGTCTCTTTTCTTGTGTATATATTAGGCATCCGAAATCACAAAGGCCATCACCGAAATCGCCCACTATTTCCGCTGCCAACCCGTCGAAGGCACCTTTTCTTCACCCATGAAACGTTTCGTTTTGCGTGCTGGCAAAGATATCGAGAACCGATTCCTCGATGAATTAATTTTGCAAGACCTTGAAAAGTACGACTTTGAAGTAGAAGCCAACCAGGTCTACCAAATCAACATTGTATTGAGCACCGGTAATGGACAAGTCAAGAACACCGAGTATAAGCCCTTTGTCTGTCAACGTGATGTCAACAAATCTTATCAACTCAAGATGAAATCTGCTCGTTTAGCTTATGCTGAAGTCAATGCAAACCATACCGTTTTCCCATTTGCTGTGCGTGCTCTTTCTTCAAACACTTCCCGTTTGGGTCTCACATCTTTATTGTACAATGAGCTTGTGACTGCTCATCCAGTGATGCGCACCAAGGTCTCTTCTGACTTGTGTGCTCAATTTAAGGGAACTGTCATGGTCACTGCAGAAGGTCCTGTGCGTAACAGTCTTCCCATAAACCTTCCCTTTGTTCATTCTCAATATCAGATACCCGATAACACAACTGCTGCTGCTGTTTTGAGTACTGGTTCTGTCAAAGAAATTAGAAAATCAAAGTTTGCCGTATCATCCGATGTTACCTTTGGCGAACATCGTGAAGTTGTAAGTGTTTTTTGTTTGAAAGTTATTGCTATGATTATGTTTACTAAGTTTCATTCATTTTAAAAATAGAAGGAGGATACTGAGATGGAAGAGTAATAATCAACAGCAAATAACATCATTTAGACTTTATAAAAAAAAAATTAAAAATATGCGTGTAAATATATAGAAATCCAATAAAGTTTTTAAAGTATAGCCATTATTTAATAAATATCAATAAACAGTGTTTTGGCACGCCCAACTTTGCAAAGCTGAGTAAAAAAAAACTATACATCGAAAGTGGAGGAAGTATGGCGCGAACAACAGGAAGGAGAAAGCTCATTCAAAACAAGTGTTTTGGATTCAAAAGGGTGGATCCAAGTTGTTACTAGCACAGGTACCAGGCTCGTAACAAAATGAATTCATCAATATTACATGAATGAGCATAAAGCTACAGATATAATGGATCTAGAGATCAAACCCCCAGCCTTTACTTTACAAGTTCTACTAGTTTGAATATACTGGATTCTTAGAGTTAACTGAGTCTAGAGCAATGCTCACCATACAAGAGTTGGTGGTAAAGACAAGATACCAATGATTGTATTTGCCTCTGATATTGTTGAGAAGGACTCGGTGCATTTCAAGGGCTACCATCACAGTATCATTGGAAAGTTAGACAGTCAGCTAAAACATTGGGTATCTCTCGGAGAGCTTTGCCTCCTCCCAATTATGTAAAATGTAAAACTTGATACCTATCAGAGATTCAAATGGTAAAAAGCTGCATGTTGTGCTTAGATTCAAAATCTGTGATATAGAATAGTGATATTATGGTATCCAAAAAATGAAAGACATTGTTTGGGCAATTTAGTGTGGCGACGAAAGACCACAAGAATTTAAGCAAGTGCCCCAATAGAAACAACTGCATTTATAATACCAGCAACAACATCAACCATTAACAAGCTCAAAATGAACCATTATTATTATTTCAGATCACCATAAATAACGCAAGGTGAAAAGGTTGCTCTTTTTGATTTTTTTTTAAAAAATAATAATATATATATACAAATTTACGAATAATATTCAGGTTTCTTTACATTGACTCCATATTCCGCTAAAGCAGCAGTCAAATCTTCCATTGTTAACACTGTTTTACGCTCCTATTTTATTACATTCATTTATTTCAATTACTTTCATAAAAACAGTTTCCATTTTTCCCTTTACCTTTCCAATCTTACGGTTTCCAGACTGTCTTACTTTACAATATTGAAATGCATCAGTGGCAATATCAGCTGCGAATTTTTGTGTTGCAAGTGCTAAAAGTCGTTTACTAAAAAAAAACATCGAGTTTGAGAACATG
>VCJK01000954.1:3876-18281 GCA_024139485.1 Backusella psychrophila | reverse complement strand
TTTTTTTTTTTTTTTTTTTTTTTTTTTTCAATTCATTGAGTTGACTCTGATACAAAGTCAATCTCATCAAAATATGCGGTTTGTGGCGAGTTACCATTCTGTAATCACTGGTGTATATTCATTAGTACAGTATCATCATTTGCTTGATCATGCGATCTTGTTTGTTTATTTTATCAATTATAAAAAATAAATTACATTTGCTATTTACGTATAACATTCTAAACACAATACACTCTCTTGTTTATTTGCTAATGCCATAGAGTAAGAATATGTAAAGTTGTGTCTACACTCAGTCCAAGATCAGCATCGTGGTAAAAAAAAAAATGTACCTACTCCTGTCTGCAACCTTGGTGATGGTCACGATTGTTCTCGATACTTTTCTCCGAATCAAAATTTAGATCGCTTCTCCATTTTGGATAACAGTAGTGGAAAAACAAGTTATAGGTTTTTTGGTTAGTAGCCCTAGTTTGGTTATATTTCCCACATTCATGTTTCGCGCAAAACCATATGAATATGCGATGCACATAATCACAGAACAAAAAGTATCTACTATAATAGGAGGGATAGCATCGACTGGTGGCGTTTTAGTGATTTTATAGTCTTGCAAACAATACTTTTTGGCTTCCGTCCAAAGTCGCCTTGGGCAATAATTCATCGTTGGTCTTGTGGAAGACAAAAGAAAACACTAAAAAATCGATTAAGAGATCAGTTCAACACCAATGGCTCTCCAGTTCCAATGGTCACTCGAATACATGATGAAAACCATTTACTCTTGGAGTCATCCGGTTCTATAACACTTGGAATGGCTTCGTTTAAGGAGAGTTGTGACGATCAAAACTATGGTTCCAACCTAAGAAAAATGGAAAACAGAATCCAATTGATAGAAGATTTATTCAAGACTTATTACATAAACGACGAGATATTCCAAATATTGAATGAAACTAGAAAAGATGCTACAAGGAAACACAAGAATACAAAGGCATCAGGGTTAGGTACCTTAAATCAAGAGGATGAACAAGCATTGATCATCCAGACAGATCAATATGGAAAATCTATCATTTTACCTTGAATAAATAAGTAAATAAATAAAAGGTGTATTCTTCTTTCCTGCCAAATATTTTCGCATATCATTCTAAAAAAGTAGGTTATAATATATAGCGATTATTTAAGTATATACATATTTGGTTGAGCGTATTAATTTCAAGCTTGATAAAGCGAATTAAACATCTAAAAGTATTACATAATATATTTCCATGTAGCTAAATGAAAACGGGCAGTCTAAACGTACACAAGTGCACGTTAAACCTCCATTTGAGTCGCCACATTGCGTGGGAGGTAGAAAGTTGTACGTTTAGACTACCCGAAATGAAAAATGCCAAAATAATTTTATTGTTCTAATAAATAATTTGACACTTCAATGAGATTTCCGTCAGGGTCATAAACATAAACAGAGCTTAAAGGTCCATGTGCACCTGTTCTCTTTACGACACCTTCAGTTGCTAGCTCACAGTTGTGTTTTTTCCAGTGCTGCAAAAACTCCGTTACGGGTTGACTGGTTAAAAGGCAAAAATCGGCCGTTCCTTCTTCCGCTGGCCGCTTGCAGACGGGAAAAACTTCAATATGGCGTTGGTGAAGATTGATTTTTTGCTGACCAAAAACTAAAGCGACGCGCTCCTGGTCCGGTGCTGAGGGTGTTTTAAATCGCTGAATATCCATACCACTATAAGCATTAAAGAAAAAAGTGATTAGGCTGTATACGAGCAGGAAAACAATGAATAAAAAAAAAACTATCTACGTACAGCATAACGTGATACCACTCTGCTGACCGGTTTATATCTTTTACAGCCACCACAATATGATCAATAGATTTAATAACAGGTCGAAACATTCTTATTTTTATTAAAAGATGGATATATATATATATATGTATAAAAGAAGGGATAAATGGGATAAATGGGAATTTTTATTTATAAAAACAAAGTGTTACACATGACTATAGATCAAGCTCAGCAAATAAATCAGGATGTGTCAACCCGAATGCATTGGGATGATTCGCTTTCAAGTAATATCCAATTTATTATATATACTTTTTATTTTTTTTATTTTTTTGTTTATGTATAGTTTTATATCGTCTATGAAGATAATTTTGCCTTCATTCTTAATTTATAAGACTGGTAAAATATCAGTGCAAGATAGGCAGCAACATAGTCCTTAATCATGTACATGATGCCTTGGTTGAAGAATCCCTTGGTGATCTGAGCCTGCATACCTTTATAAAGACCAAGGTAACCATCCTTATCTACCACCTTTTTAAATGTCCCCCACATACCACTGTCCTTGTTATCGTCCGATTTCTTACGGGCAATCATCTGTGTGCGTAAGAAAATGAAAGGGTATGTGATCATAGTGGCAACACTTTTTGCACAGGCTGAGAATAAAAACACTTGTAATCCTGTTAAAGTTGCCTGCTTATTTTTGCGTAAATAGAATGCCTTCAACTTTTCGAATACAAAATAGGTGATGGAAGGGTTTGATACTAATGCAATAGAAGCACGGTAACCTGAATTTACCCATATTTTAATATTAGCAAAGAAGGTTCAATATTTTACCCTATCTTCCCCCCCAAAAAAAAATGTTTTTTTTCCCTTCTATATCTAACAAGGATCATTACCTGTCCAAAAACCCGTAACTCCCTTCTCCTTCAAAATATCCTCTGCTGTTTGACGGAAACCCTTTTTAACTTCACTATGTTCAGCAGTTTGCAAGCGAGTGGTCACATTTGCAACTGGAGTAGTGAAGAATCGGGAAATAAGAGCGGCCTCTGCACCAAGAAATAACTCTTGAGCAACATTCAATTGACCAGATGCTTTTCCCATGTTTGTGTTGAGTTTTTCCTGAACATTACGTAAAGAGGTGTAGCAATAGAAAAAAATGAAGCTCGATAATACTGTGGCAAGTGTATCTGATCCAAGTCCAGCATACAGACCCTTCAATCCTCCTTCCTTTTCAAAAATGGTCTTGATTGTCTCCAATAACCCTTTGTTATCATCTCCTCTTACTTGAAGTCTAGTAGTTGAGCTGGGTGCAAATAATGTTAGTATATAGATACATCATATGGCATATATGCTATCATTACATATCAAGAGGATAAATAAACAAGTTTGCAATAGTAGAACCAACTGCTCCCGAAATTGCACTAACAACAGGAGGCAGCTTGTAGTCCTCGAAAGAGACAATACCGGTGTCAGCCTTGCTCATTTTAAAAAAAAAAGGAAAAGAAAGAGAGATGGAGTGAAATGGGAAAGTATGTAAAAAAACAAAAAAAAATGAATAAAAATGTATAATTGTCACATGCAAAGATTCCTTGGTTGCACACTGTGATTGAAATAAAATTTATTACATAATTCTGATTAAATATTGTGCCAATTTTAACTAGAGTAGCGTATACATGGTGATTGTTAATGGGTATTTTTCGAATTTTGTGTCTCAAATAAGAGACACTTGAAGAAGCCATTTTTGCTTATTTACTTTATACATAAATTTAGTAAATACCTCAAGGAAAGTATAACATGATGACAACTCTTCAAAGTCTTCAAGTTCGTTGAATGCATTTATAAGAATTTATGGATGCCTGAACTCAAACGCAGAGCAAACTTTTAGAAATATCTCATTTTAAACTTCTTTGATTAAACTGTTTATAAATCTAACCATCTTGATATTAAAAATGACATGTTTATCTATAAATAGAGAAGCTTCCCAATCCCATTACTTGACCAATTATTGACTAATCGACATACATATGGAATACTGTAGTTCTAGAGAATATGAACCATATTTTTTCAGTTATGAACAAGGCCACGGAACTCCAGCATAAATCAATTAGAGGTGACAAAGTAGATGTCTGCTAGTTTATTGGGAAACAAAGTGACAGTTTAATGATGGTCGATTACAATGCAAATAGAACAGGGTTTTTCATGCAAAATATTGTGTAAACTTTGATTGAAAATAAAACTTGCTAATAAATGGCGCCCAGATATTGCAAAGCTTGGAATGGTATATATTTACTTGTGAAATTTATAAATCATTGCTTATATTGTTTAGTAGTTTCCCTCAGGTAGTCACCGTTCAGGTATTATTAAACTCAGAGACTTGTGGCGGTTCTCCACATAACATCTTTCATATGTATAAGCATCGCTAAAGCATTGAGTTTATAAAATGATGATTTAGTTCCATGAGGGATAGACTACATGTTTTGTAACGTTTTGACGTGTTTTAGATGCATTTTATAATAGATAAGACACTATCAAGATCTTTCCACCAAAGGTACGATTTGTGATCGATTGGTGTAACCCGCGGAAATACATTTTACTTTACAGATAAAGGATTGAAAAAAAAAAATACATGAGAGATAAAGAATATAAGGTATTTACAAATGATTAGAATAATATAGCTAAAATAAAATATAATAAAAACAAGAGCGAGGGGTTAATTGAGAAGGTTATGAATTTGCATGGCAGGACAAGGCTCTGGATGTTTTTCTATAGAAGGCTGCAAAGGTAAATGCTCATGAATCGTAGTGGTTGTAGCAGAAGAAATTGGGGTATTTGGTAAAATGGGTGTCTCGTGGCCATGCGCTTTACGACGCATCAAAGTGGTGGAGCCTCTGGCAAATGAACCATTTTTAAACTTTACCATGTGGTTGGGGTCAATTGTCCAATAACCACCTTTTCCTCTATGATTTGGCGTTCCTTCCAGCTCTGATTTTGCTACTTTTCTAAAGCAACGGTTTAGCGATAAGTTATGTCTAATGGTATTCTATTATAACAAAAGGATGATAAATATACATAATGCATGTATATATACACAACTTTGCAAACACTTACTTGCCACCCTGTGTCTTCCGCACTATAAAGTGCAGGATATTTGTTTGTTATCCAAGTGTAAATGTCTCGCAATGTCATGCGCTCATTTTCACTTTCCAATATTGCCTGTGCAATTAGTGATGAATAAGAGAATGGAGGTCGTCGTCGTTTACGTGGTGGCTTGGTCAGGTTGGGTGCCATGGGAATAAATGATTCTGATACAATATGATGTTGAAGGTGCTCGGTTTGCGCTTCCGAAGTTAGTTGCTTTACCGAGGCAACAACATAAGGATGTCGCATTACAACAGGAATCGGCGGTAAATATCTGCCATTGTCATGTCTTGTATCATCTCCAGAAGAAGAGCTCGAATCCATCGTGTCAGAATAGTGAGATAGTGTGTTTATTACGTTATTTATCAACTCGTTCGTATTAGATATTGTATGTACAAAAAGAAGAAGAAGAAGAAGAAGAAGAAAGGGGTTGAATATATGTTCTTTTTTTAAACAATAAACAAAAGAATATTCATAAGGAAAACTAAAAGATAAAAAGAAAAGAAAAGAAAAACACTGACAGCAAATAAAATCGAGAACTTTTGTTTCGATCATGTGATACCGACTGGAGTGTAAACTTGCCCTATCAAATAGATATGATAAGACAATAGTAATGCTTCTAAAGTGAATTTTCAATTGTTTGTTATTAATATTAAACATAATTTAGAATAGTGGCCATAGCGCCAATGGTAATGGCAATACTAATACTGTTTTTACCATTGTGTTTCTTTTTATCATGATCATAATACATCTTGGAGAATTAGTTGATATAAATGCTTGAATGTCAAGAAACCTCCATATTGGTAGAATTGGCTATTATCATTAGATATATTCACACGTATAATAAAACACAATGCAAAAAAAGGGGGTGAATTGCACACACTTGGAAGGAAACGGTAATGAGTTGAGATGTCTTTTCTCAAAAAAAAACCCAGATTACCAAATTAGGTTGGACCATTTCAGTAATGCTCAATTTTCGCAATTTCATGAAAATAAAAGATTATATTCGAATTTACATTTAGTATTTGCACTAAATGACAATAAAGTTATATTTAAGTACTATCTTTATTAGAAATCATGTTATTTCTTAAAACTATTACCTATGATAAAGAAAAAGAAAAAGTTTATACCCTTATGTGCGAACCTTTTTTTTTTTCAAAAAAAACGAATATTCTATTTAGAATGGTCAAGTTTTTCATATTTGAAGATCTTTAGAAATATAGAAATTACCAAGATGGAAAAAAAAGAAATACTTTTTCCCCAATCCTGCTAATGTTCGGTCTTTGAATCATAGGAGAGAGGGACTTCTGCTTCTTCGTTGGCCCACTAGTAAAATTAAAACCAAAATTACTTAACAATTAACATGCTGTCATACTAGTATTTATCCATTAAAAGCTCTTATTTCCCATTTTCTTTTATATATAACCTCTACTCTGCTATTATTAAACTTAAATTTGTTTTTTGCTTCATGAAAAAGCAACGCAGTGATTCGAAAATCTTGGCAGCGTATTTGTAATATGAATTAAATAAAATGAGCCTATATATTTTCGAGAACTGAGCAAATCTTTAAAAAAAATAACTCTATTCTTTCTAGATTCGGACGATCATGAAAATCTTCGCGTCTCTAATGATCTACATAAGATTTCACTGTGCATTTCTTTTCTAAATAGAAAGCAATATTTGTTGTTGTTTTGCTGCTATGTACATAAATGAATATGTAGAACGAATGGTATCATCATTCATTAATAAACGACTAATAATTATGATAAAATTGGGCATTTTAACTTTTCTTAGTTATAGTAACTCAATTCGAAAACGTTTTTCGTCACGTATTTATGAACAGTATTTTTATCATGATTACAGTTTTCAGTCCGGAAACTCCTCTAATTAGAGCTAATTTAAATATAGTAACCTCACTCACCAGGACATCATCCTATTTAGAGAGACTGTAGTTCATTTATAACTGGGAAAGAACTGGATTTCTTCCTTATCAGAACTGCGATGCGTCATTCGAACTGCATCTTTTTTTTCTTTTTTTTTTTACTATTATTAAACATACTTGGGGGAATTGAAGGGAGACCGTTGATTCTCATTTACTACTGGATGAAAAACAGAGAAAAGCCTATTTACGTTCATATTACTCTGTTTTAAGTAATTATTCCTTTCATTCAAGAAAAGTTTGGAAGAGAGAGAAAGGAGAATAATGGTAGTAGTAGTTTTATGGTTGATCGCTATTGTTCCAATTTATTTTTTCTTGATCTGGATTAGGTAGATTACAACAATGTGTAACATATAACCAGTTGCTTGGTTGGACACTCTAAACCATTTGTTTACTTGAGGGTCTAAAGGTAAAAATGATTTGGGTATTGTGATTTTGGTCTGTGAATAACTTTTATTCCAGAAAATGAGCTTGTTTTCAATTGTAGTATTACAAATAAATAAATAAAATCAGGGTTTCTTCCAGTTAAAAGTAACGTATAACCTTCCGTTTCGTCACTGTTGAACAAGTTAATCTAATCTTGTTTTAATAAATCGATGAAAGTAAGTTTGAAACTTCGGTGCTCAAAATAAAGCAAGACCTGAAAAAAAAAAGACCCAATTCTGCTTTCAACTGAACCAAAAAGCCTATAGAAATGAACGAAACGTGGTTGCTAAAGTTAAGTTTATACATCATAGCTTCTGCAAGACTTGTGCAGTAAAAATAAAAGGAGAGAACGAATCCCTTACTGTTTTACCGTGATTCCGTATAAATTGATTGCATCTTTTGAACGAAAGGAAAAGTTTCAGATGTTTTTATAACTTTTTCGGTGTTACCGTATGGTCAAAACCTTTCCATATTTTGTCGCATCATCTTTTTTTTTTTAACCTTCCTTGTTCTTAATATAATGTAACAAGCCCAAAGTAGTTGCAACGTATGTATGCCATTTTAGAATAAAGGATATATTCGTCATGTGAAAGAGCATATACTGGTACTCACTTGAAAGGTCGTCCTTCTTGTTTTGCTGCTGTTGCTGCTGTGATGTCTCTGGCTTATTATTGGCTTAGACAGTGGAATAACAAAACCTCATTGTTTTTCTTATTTTCTTCCATTTTCCCTTTCTCTTATTTGTTGTTCCTACTCAAGAAAAGTACTCAGCTTTTCTTTTTTATTGCAATGTCAAAAGTAGTCATTGATGTCATTGAGCGAACAAATGAGTATTCTGACTTTATAAAAGACTTGAAAACTTTCCATGCTCACAAAGGGTAACTAAATATAATACTTATAAACTGCTTTCGGCATATACTAACATCAATCAATTAGAACAACGTTGAAGACTGAGCCTGTCTTGGGACGAAAAAAGATCGATCTTTATAAACTTTATCAAGCTGTTGTCCAAGGTGGTGGTTACTCAAAGGTTGGAGAAAAAAGGAAAAAAAAAACTCTATTTAGCTCTTGTTAAAAAAATATTAGTAGATTACCAAAAAACGTGCTTGGAAACAAATAGGTGATGCGTTTGACTTACCGTCAACATGCACCAATTCGGCTTATATTCTAAAAGGCGTTTATGTACGGAACTTGGTAAATACTAATCAGTTAAACAATTGTGTAGCATAAATTAATACCAACAATTTACTAAGGTCGGATATGAGGAAGAAAATATATGGGGTGAAAAATGGGTTGTTCCAGAGGAACTAAAAGGTCCTGATGCGCATAAATTGTCGACTTTGGCGGGCAAAAGTTATAAATGTCGACACAAAGCTCATTTCTCGCCATGTAATTATTAGATATAATACCTCTTTTTATTTCATTTTATTTAAATAGGTAAAACACTTTTTATTTTAGATAAACAAGATATACGCCCTTTATTACTACCATCGCTTAATAGAAGCCAGGATAAACATACCTGTGAAATCTCGGAAAGCCATCACCGTACACAACCTTCTGACCATATACATACAGGTGGAAAAGTTGACCGTGATTGTGTAACAGGTAATTGTTCAGATGATCATCATAGACCATTATACTAAATTTTGTTTTTTTTTTGCATAATTTAAATTGGTTTGTTTATATAAATAAAAAGGGACCGAATTTGATGAAGGAAGCAAAAACAAGATCATACTTTCACTTGAATCAGACGTTAATACTAATTGGGCGCTAAACTATATTGTTACCATCTCTTACGAGTCACCTGAAAAGCTATCATTAGTGGACAATCCAGCATTGCTCAATATATTGTTACAAATGGTTGAAAAAAACATCAATGATAACTTATTTACGACAACAATATCCTCACATTCTCACAAAAACATACTGAAAATACTCCATATATTTCGAAACTTTTCATTTATCGAGGCAAACATTCGCGTCTTTGCATCGAACCATACGTTCAAGCAAATGCTAATCAAGTGTATTGTGATCAAGAACCCAGCTCACTATAGCCACTGTATCGATATTCTGGAAAATATGGCACCTTTTGTAAAACTTGGCCCATTCGATTCCATTGTAGGCTGTCTAAGTAACCTCCTGATAACCGTCAATGAACGCTTGGTCATCCTCGGCGCATTACGTATCCTAACACTTCTTGCCAATGCCCCAACTAATTTGCAATATCTTTTGTTAAATTATGAGCCCATTGCAAAGAAAGCTGTCGAGTTGCTTATATTAAATGATGAGGAACTCGTAGGTGCTAGTCTTGAATATCTTGTTTATTATAGTAGAAAGGCTTCTATTGTCTCACGGTATTTGTTGTCCTTACATAATGGTGCAGATGTCGGCGTTTTGGTTTCACTATTGTTAACGCCATTCAAGTGTTTTCGACCAGTTCTTGTGGACACTTTTGAATCACCAAAAAGAACCAAACAGTTGGATCCGTCTTTGAATAGCAGCAATGATGTTTTTATTGAGCAGCATGCAAGTGAGCCATGTATATCGAATCTTACTTTATATCAACAATTAGATGAACCCTATCGCAGTCTTGGATGGTAAAGAAAAAAAAAATAGAATAAAGATACTTTTATGTTATATAGCGCTTACTGATATCCAATTATATATTGGTTTATTTTACAGGCTAAAAGATAAATTTGAGCTAACGCCAGGACATAATGAGCTCACAGTCGATGATGTGTATACCTTATACGAAATTAGGTTTGGTCATGAAAAGGCTCTAAAAATAAACGACTTTTTTATGGTACTTAAAATTGCATTTCCGTCTGTTGTAAATCAAACGATGGATAATGAGTCATCAATACAAGGCTTGGTTATTCATGGGCTACAGGTTAAAATGTGCATCTTACAGGATGGTAAGTAAATTATATGCATATGAAATACGTTGCTATTTATTAATTTTATTTTATAGAATCTGAATTAATGTGTCTCTGGAAAAATTGTTTTGAAGAATTCCATAATCAAAACTCATTACAAAACCATGTTCTACAAGACCACATTGGTAGTTACTCTGAAAACAGTTGCAAATGGATGGACTGTGATATTGGATCGAATGACCAATTGGAGCTTGGCTCGCATATTCGGCAATCCCATTTCTCCATTATTGACGAAGAAATTCAAGGTGTGGCTTTATTGACTGTTCAGTTGCTTAAAATACTCTCCCAAAATCCAAATAGCCATATTGCTTTTATGCCATATGAGTCCGAGTTATTGGCTGCCACTAGTAAACGCCCCCGATTGAAACCGCTCATTGAAGAAATATTTTCAAATTTCGATTATTCATCGTCATGTTCATACACTACTTGTTCCTCATCATCATCCATTTCAGACCATTTACTTCAATCATGCTAATAAATATCTGCATTTCGTACATTTATAACCTGGATGTAGTAAGGTTAAACTTATTAAATTGTAATTCCATTTACCTAGACAGGCTAACATCTGCCAAATATTTTAAAATCAAAGAATGAAGCGATCTCACTATAAAATAAATCAAAGTAATAAAAAGGGGATAGCACAACAATGTGTTTTAAAACAATTACAATTAATGGTATATTTATATATGAGGAATCTATATTCGTTCTTTATTTCCAACAAGTAGAGTCATGGAGTTCTGCTTATGGCTGACCTGTGTAAATTTATTACATAAAGGTAATAGTTCATCATAATTAATCTATTATCATCCCTTTTTCAAGCACCTCATTCTTGGTAATAATTACGGTTGTTCGTAGACTGAATGTAAAAAAATTTCATGTCAAAATAAGAACGCCTAAAAAACATCAATTTCAGGGGTTTTCGCACTCAGGAGACGTATAATCTGCTCCTGTTAATATATAAATCTAATCGTTTGTTATTTGTTTAAAGTAACCAGAATAGTAACCATTTGTTTATTTGTATCAAAAAATGCCTTAGACTGGCTACCGTCCTTCTCCGCTTTATTGATTGTGATGAACTTTTTTTTTTTTTTTATGTAATGCATCAGTGAAAGCATCTTTATTAAATATATTGCGTTTTCGAAAGAAACCCATTTTCTATGATCTGCAAAGTAAATAAATAATTTTCATATAGTAATAAATTAAGCTTTGTAGTGAATTAAACACAGTAAGTTCATATGTAATTGTTTGTTTATATGTAGATGTTTGTTGATTCAATAAATGGTACTTTCCAATATTAATAAACTCTAATTTTTCAAGGTACCTTTTTGATAGTTACCAAGTTCGGCTGTTAGAGTGACATGCATGAGTTTATATTAATGCAAAATAATGTTTCACAGACTGCTCCTATTCATCTGATATAAAAATATTATAAATAGATGATAATGAAAATCAGAAAAAGATATTTTGAAAAAATGGTGACTATACTATTCACAAATTTTGGTGAGAAAGCAGAGATGGATGAGCAGATGAAATGAATTTGGCTGCCCTAATCCACTCCCCTATCCAATATCTTTTGTTGGACTTTTTTTTTCCCTTTAATACTTTAAAGTTAATATATTAATAAAAATTATGAGATAGGAACTACGAGTCCTTACACTGGTAGTTGCTATTATATTTACCTGTACAGTTTTAAATATTAGTCTATTTGGGCTGATACACTTCATCCAATACAGGTTTACTTGAGAATAGTAAATCCCATAGTATAAGTATCAGATTTAGAGAAAAATAAAATAAAGAGATTAGAAAAGCAAGACTGTCATTTTATAAGGAGGCTAAGAATTTCTTATTATATTTAATAGCTCTTGGGATATGGTTGGACTTTATCCCAGCTCTGATAAGTTGACTTGAATAAAACAAATGTGTCCCTTTTTTCTTGTATTCCAAAAACAAAAAACTCCGGTCGCTGAGTGCCCCATTTTCATTTGACCTGTCCCAAACCAATTGTAAATATAACAGTTTGCTCCTTAGTTGATTTGTAGCCTGTGTCAAATAAACAAATAAAAAAGCCTTGCATTAATAAAATTAGAATCTTTTTCTTTCTTTCCTCCCCTTTATTCGGACTTCTTTCTTTTGATTTCAAAAACACGCAAACAGAAAGATAAAGAGATTGAAACAATTTATATCGATTATCCCTTTTTTTTCTTACTCTCTTTCCCCTTCTTTTTTTACTTGCTTATTTATTCATTCATCTCAAACAAGTGTAACTAGCACAAATTAAAGTAAAAGAATGTCTTTGAATAGTTCAATGTGGACACCTTCAAATGTTATTGACCATGAAGACGATATGCTGGATAATGACGAAGCAATGATGGATGAGGATGATGAAGAATTTTTAGAAGATGAATCAACATATACATCCTCACCAAGTATTCCAGACGAAAATATTGATTTTGATCTTGTATATACACTTCACTCATTTGAGGCTACAGTGGATGGCCAGGCTTCGGTTCAGAAAGGCAATGCCCTGACATTACTGGACGATTCAAATTCTTATTGGTGGCTCATCAGAGATCTCAAGACATCTGAGGTGGGATATATTCCTGCTGAAAATATTGAAACTCCTTTTGAGAGATTGGCTCGTTTAAATAAACACCGTAATGTTCAAGTAAATAAATGTTATTAATAACAGAATAATATAGACATACAGATGTGTATACAAAGATTAATTTTTTAATTTGAAAAAAAAAACAACATATGTTGTTTTATTTAAACATATATATATAGCTTACTTCAAGTGAACATGCACCATTTTATACGACTGATGTAACACCATCCTATATCCGTAACCGTCGAGTAACGATGTCAACTTCCCTTTTTGTCCAAGCCCAAATATTGTTGATGGATGAAAATGAAGAAGTTGAAGATGAAGCCTATGAAACTTGGAATGAACAAATGAACGACGACGATGATGAAAATGTAAATGAAACCAGGGATCTACAGCACCAACAATATATGGATGATATATTGTCAGGAATAGGAGTAATAGGAGGAGGAGGAGGCGAAGGAGGATCGCTAAAAGCAACAAATAAAAAACCAGCAAGCTCATTTATAGAAGACGAAAAAGAAGGCCAAATACCATCCAATTCAAAAGTCCTACGAGTGTTTGCAGGAAACATCAATGTGGGGGCATCTTATCATTCGGTACGTGTTGTTGAAAGTACTAGTGTTTTGGAGATGCTTTCACAGGCTATGGAAAAATTTCGTCTTTCTGAAATTGAGACGCAGCAAGGTTATTCTATGCGTAATAGCTGCGTTGAATATTATCTTGCCATAAAGTCAAGAGATGGTCATGAAATCACTCTGGATCCCAAGGATAAACCATTGGCTATTTTTGAATCGCTTACTTCTCATCTCACTACACCTATGCCCTCCCTCACAAATATAAAGCAGCTTTCAAAAGAACCAACTCAAAAACAGGACCAGGAGAGATCAGTGAAGAACAAAAAGAAGAAGAATCAACTAAAGAAGGAACAACAAGAGGACATAAATACATTTCATTTCTACATTCATAAGCGCATCAAGCATGTCAACGATACAAATGGACAAGTTCATGTCAAAGTATCGCTACTTACACAACCAGTAAAAGGTGGTAAAGTGCGGAAAATGTCGCAGTTCCGTCTCTCCAAAAAGAAAAAGCCGAAACATACTGAGAGGATTGATAAATTGATTGCAATTCCTGCTAGCATCACTATCGCAGACTTGACCAATACGGCATTGGAAAAATTTCATATTATTTCAAATATAGACCAACCTCACCACTATCGTATCCTATTACAGGCAGATGGAAAAGGTAAGGATGGGGAAACTGGCAAAATAAAAAGAGCGAGGAAAGAGAAGATATTAGAATAGAGTAGAAACAAAAACAAAAACAAAAAAAAAGAATGAAAGGGAAGGATATGTATATTTATATATAAATAACAATCTCTGTTTTTGTCATGATAGAAACCTTGTTAAATCCAAGTCAGCTATTAAACCAAGTATTAAAGGACGTTGGGGATAGAGAAAATTGCTTCTTGTTGAAAAACTTCTCAGCTCAAATTGAGGAGAGACCTATTTCACTCTCATCATCATCATCTTCTTCCTCGTACAACCGACCTACATCAAGTAAGTTATTGCTATCATTTTTTATTT
>VCJK01000945.1:6585-21847 GCA_024139485.1 Backusella psychrophila | reverse complement strand
AAAAAGAGTCTGTTAAAAAAAAAAAAAAGGAGATACGAAAAAAAATTTAAAAAATTGTTAAAGACGAAAAATAATAAAGGAGGTGACGTCAATTGTATGATGGGTTCTTATTGGTTGGCCAGATTTTATATTTTGTTAATTTTATTTTATATAAAAAGAAATATGTGTGCTAAACTTAAATAAGGGAATCAATGATGTTGTTAGCATGTTCCCAATATTGCTTTCTTTTGACATCGTTCAAAGCATCCACTGAAGGCTCTGCTACCTTTTTCTTTTCAAAATACTTTCCATCAAGTGTGTTCATGTCTGGGCTTGTTGCGTGATAAACATAATAGTCGCTAGAGTCTTCCTCTGAGGTGGTGAAGCTCATGTGCCTGACAACATAGGTAAGCATCATTCTCGTTATAAAACCAGAGTTACGAGCGAGCCCAGTTTGAGGAACAAAGCCAGGGCAAAAGGTAATGACAGGTATATCTGGAATCGTCTCTGCTAAACTCATCATATTCCACACGTTCCCCAGTTTGGATATCTTGTAATACTTCATTGATTCCCATTTTTCTTTGCTTCCTATAAAATCGCTCAACTCTACACTGTTTGGTATCTTGGTTTCTTCTGTTCTTGACCCTCCAGGAATCTTGGGGTTATGCAGCATGGATGTGACAATCACAATTCTTCTGTTTGGATCCGTGCTCTTCTCGATAAAAGGTAATAGCAATCTATTCAAATACAAGGGACAGATGGCGTTTTCAAAGATGGTTCTTTCCATCTTTTTATCACTGCCCACTTGTTGGAATGAGGTTTGGGTACATCCGGCGCTATGTAGTATCACATCCAACGAAATATCAAGTGAGGCAAACGTATCCACCGCTTTTCTAATCGATTCAAAATCCCCCATCTCAAGCACAACCTTGTAAAGTTTCCCCTTGTTATTATTATCCTTCATTATCCACTTTTCAGCTTCATCCAACTTTGCTTCTGTTCGTCCAGTAATAACAACTGTATAGTCAAGTGCAATTAACTTTTGAGCAGCGGCTCGTCCAAGACCGTTTGTTCCTCCTGTAATAAAGATAGTAGGCATAGTAATAAAAATAGGTATATAATTAAGTTTTGAAATATGAAAAGGAAAGAGAAGAAAAACAAAAAAACAAAAAAAAGGCGCTTTTTTAAAACCTTTAAATGATCTCATTTGTACCACCAGAAGAAAAAAAAGTGAAAGCTCAAATCATACAAGTTTATGCCATTTCCTCGATCATCAGAAATATACTCATTGGAGACTTTATTTCCATTTGTGTTTAACCCGACAAAATGGTTTTAAAACAATAATAGCCGTTTTACAATATGTACTATCATTTTATGAGCTACAACATGAAAATATTTACCAATTTTTTTTTTTAAAAAAAAACCTCCTCCTCTCAATTATACAAAAAGCTCTTGTCAATGACTATAAAAACATTTCTCAGACATTTAAAGGTATCCATCCAACGACTTGAAAAAATGTCTTGTGATTATTTGAAGCGCAGATAAAAGTTTATCTATGTGGAAAAAAAAAAAGTAAATGACCGATCTTTTTCCTTCATTATCACTACTTACAACAAGAACACAAACAAGTAATATACACAAAATGGTTGGCCCTACAAGGTCATCGTATCGTCCATCAATTCGGTGCCTTATCATCCTACAAAGGTAATATTTAGTCACTCCTTCCTTTTAATATGATCCCCACAAAGGACTTACCAAGCATGTCTTTCAAATTTATATAATGCATAAATCGCAATGATGGCTGTCAATCCCATAAATATACCTCCTACTATGCGAGAAATGGCATCACCAAAGTTGACCAGATTTAGTGATACAGTCAGTAGTAACGCACAGAACTGAAGCCATGATAGAAACGTTCGTTCGTTGGCAAAAAATGTCTTTGGTTCAACCTTGACCTGCTTTTTATAAGGCTGTGCTTCAAGCTCTTTCAAGCTGTCTTTATTTTTGGTCCCAAACAAACGCTTGAAAAATACAGAGATATATCTTTCTGTCCGCTCTCCATTTATCAAGGTGGACCCAGAGTAATCTGTATCGTGACGGATGAATCTATCAGTTGTCATCTTGTTTTTTGAAGGCTGCAACGCACGTGCCGTTTTCTCATCCAACACAAGGGATCTTCTTGTCTTTTTTATACCGTCCTGTAATTTAGGCATGTGTTTGAGCATCATTGCCTGGTTCTTTATACGCTCCCTCTCTTCAATGATTGATCTCCGGTAACGGCCGTCAATGAGAGGCTTATAACTTCTGGATCGACTCAATCCAATGTTGTCGGCACGAGGTTTTTTGATATCGACATTCATTTCCGAAAGCCACCATGGCACAAGCGGCAGGCAGTCTTTATAAAAATAGCACGCTCCATGCAAATATTTAGAAAATCGAGGTACCTCATGGACGAGATGGCTTTCAACAAGCGAGGTGAGCCAGGCAGGTGGTTCCTGACCCAAATGTGTTTGTAGTTTTGTTTCCAAAACTGCATAAGGAAATCGCAAGATGTCACCGTCTAGCAAATACTCAAAAGGGTAATCGATCCCTACATCGTTACGTCTCCAATTGTTATGTCCTTTTTCCGTAATAAATGTAAGATTTGTATCAAGCGAAATGCGAAGCAGCTGTGAATCTGGAAACTGAAAAGCTGTACGATTGTAAAACACGCGTAACACGGGTTTCAACTTTTTCTTTTGGAACGAGTCTTGAACACCTGTTGCAATGAAATGGACATTTTTGACCGTCTCTTCTCCTTTTAATTCCTTTGTAATATGGCCTGCTGTATATTTCTGAGATATGAATTCATTTGCCTTTGATTCTTTTATTTGGAATCGATCCTTTACTGATGCTCCATCTAACCAATCAGCGTGATGTGTTTTTCGTTCAACGTATATACTGTCTGATGTGCTCGGTCCATACCTATGATTTACCAAATAAGTCTTGCACGTACTTTTTAAGTAAAACGTGATTTAAAGTACTCCATTGTACCGGTTTCACAGCTTACAAAATGGAAAAAAAGGGGGGTGAATTGACCAATAACCTTACCATCTAAATCGAATTGCTTCTGCCATTTCATCTCTTTGAAGGCGCCCCGTATAAAGATCAAATTTTGAATTGTCGAAATAGACACTCGAAACAGCTGAATCCGAAGTCTCAAACTTTTTGTCCTTGTTAAAAATCAAAACTGGCAAGTGAAGCATGATGATGGCCTTGACTTCGGTAATATTATCGGGATGGATCCAATATTTTGCTGTTGCTCTTTCAAAGGCGTTTTGGCTACTTCCTGCTTTACCATTCCCTGGTGATTGCTTTCCACTGTTGCGACAGATATCGTGTAATGCGGATATATAAACAATGGCAATATCAAATCTCTGGTTATCCAAAGGCCTCTCTCGTAATTTATGAATGTAATCGGATTTCAGATCAAGATGTGTCCATTTGTCATGCTTTTTTAGAATCTTTTGGAATGCTGTATAGTTTATGCGAGTGAATCTTGATAGGTCGTTTATATCAAACAATATGTCTGTAAGTGTGTCGTCCATGATTTTATAATTCATTTCAAAAGAGGTTGTCATTTTATTTTGCAGTGTATGTATCGTTCTCTCACAATATAATATCCTTGCATCAATTTCTGTTAGTTTTGCATTTATAAAATCCCCTACTTTTGTTAATTCATTATCTAAAAGATGGATAAAATAGGCTTCATCTTGTGAGTTCCAAGGATGATCAAGTTGTCGTGCTTTAAGCTCGTTCTTTAGTACATCATACATAATGTATGACATTCTCCATGGATGAAATATATTGTTCTGTAACTCTATTCCGAATTTCATAATATACTATAGAATTAAATAAAGGAAGAAAAATAAAAAAGTAAAAATAGATGGACTAATGCATGGTTACTTTATATATTGTTATAGAAATATACGGCATAAATCGGCTTTCGGTGTATCTTCCCTATTTATATATTGATTTTTGCCACATACTATATATTTAGTAGAAGTACCACATGGCATTCTTAATTTAAACTTTGCGTCACTCTTATCCAAATTGTAAAATATTTTGTAGTCAAGGCGTTTTTTTCTTTCTTTTCTTTCTTTTATTTTTTTTAGGGTACAAAGCTGTCATGTTTGTTTTTCTAGAGCATTTTATATAACCGATGCATCTCAAAAAGAATATATAAACGATACCAATTAAAAGCAATATACAGAAAATGTGAAAGAAAATGAGCAAGTTTTATTATATGTTATTCAATCTTCGTCGTCGTCGGTATCATTTCCATCATCATTAGCGTGACCATTTATAGATTTATGCACCTCTTTAGGCTCTTTATTTTTCTGATCCTTATTATTTCCTTTCCATTCTTTCTGGCCAGTATCTTTGTTTTTCGGTTTACCGTTTTCTATATTCTGGTCGGTTGTATTGGAATCATAAATATTAATATTGCTATCAATTTTGTCAGTCAACATGTCATCTTGCTGGAGTCCAAAAAGTGAAGGGTTTGCTGGAGCAGGCTGACTCACCCTTAAACCGAAATTGATTACTAATGCAATGACGAGAACAACACAGAGTACAGCTGGCCCCCATCGATCGTCGAAACGCGTATCGCTTCTCATGCGAATCTGCCATGATCTGTACTGAAATCTGAGTAGTGCGTATACGGCGAGCATTACTGACAGAATGATGAAAAAACCACCACTAAATCTAGATATTTTGTCACCAAAATTGATAAGTCCAAGTGATACGGTTAGGAGAAATGCAGAAAATTGTAGCCATGATATAAATGTTCGTTCGTTTGCAAAAAAAATCTTGGGTTCCAATTTCTTTGGCTTTCCTCGTTTTGATGGATTTTCAGTCACCATTGAGCTATGGATCGAGTCGGGCCTTCTTTTGCGCAATCTCCCAAACAACCAAGATGCCATGCCAACATTATCGTATTTTGAATTCGTTACTTCGTCGTAAGCGCGTCCCTTCAGGTTTTTGATTTTTGATACAATGGGTGTTTCTAATAGTACCTCACGAGGAGGAACACTTTCTTTACTGTATGGAATTTGACCATGACTCTTCAAATCTATTCCTGTATCCAAGTTGTAGAATGTAGAAAATGGTCGGTTGTCGTAATGTGTATTACTAAAACAGGAGATATCAATGTCAAAAGCGTGGTCTGGTTTATTGTGGTGATTCTGCTGAAAATAGACAGGTCCTTGATCGTTGGTGATGTTGACAACAGAGTGTGATTTGGTTGTACCCATTTCATTACGACTTGGGTTAATGGAGGTAAAACATGCTGTGTCATTATCTACATTGGGTTTTAGCCCTATACTGCTGTTTCCTTTTCTGACATCCTTCTTCATTTCATCCAGCCACCAAGGAAGAAAAGGAACGTTATTTTGGTAAAAGCATGATATCCCGTGTAAATAAGGCGAAAAAAGTGGTACTTCATACAGCAACCCGCTATGAATAAGATCTGATAACCAGTCAGGAATAGGATGTGAACCTGGAATATTATTTACTTGTTGTCTGAGCTCCATTGCAGCAAAGGGAAATGACTGAACTAGTTGGTTTTCAGAATGGTGTATACCTTGGTCAATACCAGTACCTATGGCTCTCAACTTTTTTTCATCAAGAAACCGAACGTTGGTATCGATGATGACTTGGAGTTTTGATTCCGTAGATTTTTGGTATATAGAGCGGTTGGATTGTGCGCGTATAATAGGTTCAAGTTGATTCTTTTCAATAAGAGTTGAAATGCTGTCATGTCTTGACGTGGGTATTGATACGTTTAGTTTTTTTCGGGCTTGCTCTTTGCATGGGTCGTCTATATAGTCTTTGATATGGTTTTGATCAAGTAAGAACGTATCTGCTATGCAATATTCCATTTTGTTTGTCCAGGTCTCTTGATGTACTCTTAGCTCTACCGAGGATACTGAGTCATTGGTTCCCTCTTGCCTTGTAATAAATTTATATTATATTTAATTATATGCTTATCATAGTATATAATATGATTACCATTCAATTTGAATTAATTCTGCTTTTCTTTTCCGTTCTATGAGGTCGCTGTACATGGTAAAATTAATCGGATTATCTAGAATCATCGAATTGAATGGCTGCGTTGAATCGTTTGAGTTGATATTAGGAAGGTTGAATAAAACAATGGCCTGAACTTGTGACAGATTATCTGGATGCACCCAAAATGTCGTTACAATAGTCTTTGTGTCAAGCGCAGAGCTTTCTCTCTTTTTAGTTTCTCTGATTATATCTATTTTCTTGTTCTTTTGAAAGCCGATTTCGTTTATATTATATAAAAGCTGATCTGCTCTAGTTTTAAATATTTTGAATCGTTTGGGGTAGCTGCGTATTTTTATGTCTTGGTTCAAATCGTAAAATGTCCATTTATTGTGCTTCTTGACGATTTTCTGAAATCCTAAATTGTTAACTTCTATAAAGTCCAGAAGCAGGTTTATATGTTGTGATTCTGTGTCAAAGCTGTTTGAAAATTCTAGTTGTCGCATTTCTTTTATACGGGATTCTGTATTTTTAAGCTTCAAGTCAATGAATTGGTAGACTTTATCTAGCTCAGTGGCAACAAGATTTTCTGCAAAATATCGTCCATCTGTCTTTGTCCAACCGGTGAGACTTAGTTGCCGCTCCTTCAGATAATACTTTAGTTTGTCATAGTGAATATATTCTTGCTCCCAGGGAGGGTATATGTTCCTTTGGAGGTTGGCCCCAAATTTCATTATCAATATGAGGTAATGCGGGAGAGAATAAGGATTTAAAAAACAAAGAAAAAAAGTAAAATAAATCAAAGGAAGAAAGAGATATATGGATTAATCTTTTTGGTAGTAGGATCAACTAAGTATTAGGCAGTTATGAATTTTTTTTTAATATAACGTTGCAAGTCTACATGCAGACAATAAAAATAAATACAAAAAAAAAAATGTAAGGGATGAGGGGTAGTACGTTGTTGGTACAAGCTCACCCAGATATAAGTTTTTTTTTTTTCAGTTATATAGCTTGATCAAATGTATATTGATCGACAGGGAAATGATAACAATGTTTGCCCAAAGGCTAAGAGCAATAAAAGTTATTTTCCAAAGTACAAAATAAATTCACAAATTAAAAAATAGCAATACATAAATTGTCCAGCATAAACCCAGGCCCTGAAAGTTTGACCCTGATTAATTACCTCCTAATCATATAGACAATTTATCCTATTGATATTCGGTTTTCCAAGGCAAATTTATTTTCTTTGTACTGTTAGTTGACTGGCAGAATGTTACTATATCTTCCTTAATGTAGACTTGAAACGTATATTTCAATATATTATCTAAAGAAGAACTATAGTAGTAGCCGTAGAAATACTTTCATTGTTTATATGCATGTACTCTTTTTTACTTTGTAAAATATACAAAGATCAAAAATTCATTGTCAAAGCATTTATACATACAAAAAATGATTCTTGTAAAGAATACTCAAATTGAAAAGTTTGTAATCACCGTTTTTCCATGTTTTAATTGGGACCATAAGCAATAGTATAAAGCACTTGAAAATTCTGCTTCCTGTGCTAATTGAAATGTTACAATTAGAGGGATTAATTCATTATCACGTATCGTCCTTCATCAAATATTTTTAGGGGGTAGAATCGTATTATATACACGTACATATATTGGAAAAGATAAAATCGTGAAACAAAAAAAAAACGTTTCGAAAATAAATAATAATTGTAATAGATAATGTCCTTAAAGTTATCACCATCATTGATGGTCTATATCACAACGTGATTTAAAGCATGGTTTTCATTTTCAAAAGTGGTATACAAGTTTACCCCAAAAAAATTCCATTCTCGTTATACACATGCACATTAAACACACTTGACGAATAAATATCAATAAATTTATCTTGTATCTTGTCAACGTGTACTCATGAAAATCAAAATTTCATAATTGTACCATTACCATGTGAAGGTAACAAAATAAATGACAGGACCGGAATTGTTGCAAAGAAGGAAATAGACTCGAGTGATTCAAAGGATAAATAAATAAAAGAACAATGTGAATGGGGGACTCGTTACTCAAATATTTTACTCAGATTTTTCTTTTAGTGCCCTTTTTTTGCAAGACAATTAAAATAGACCCGTTTTTCTGGAAAAAAAAGTTTTCAGATTGAACGGTGATTAAAATCAATGGAGGCAAAAAGACATACTTGAGGCACAAATAGTAGATTGAGTTTATTTTGATTTAGATTCTTTTTTGATCATTTTATCAAATTAAAAAAAGAAAAAAAAGAAAAAGAGGAGAGGTCCCTGAAGAACAAAACTTTATAAGCTATAAATAGAAATTATTGTTTGATATTAACGGAGAATGAAAGAACCATGGATGGATATATTACATTTTAAGCATGGTTCAATTCATTACGACTTGTTAAGGATCTCATCATCTCCTCCAATTGTTCGTCAACCGATGGTATAGCAGTTTTACTATTGAGATAGCCATATTCGTCATCATCAAGGAATTGCCCCGATGCATCGCTCTCTTGGTCTCTCATCAGTCGTAATAAGCTTGGAAGGGTAATGTCATCCGCGTAATAAATGTCAGCTGTGGATGGTTCTTCAGATGGTGGAGTTGAGGTACCAGGTAGGTTGCTTCTTTGTTTTAAGCCATCGGAATTGGTAGTTGGACTTCGTCTAAGAGACGAACGTTTTGGAATAGGAGGTGGTGGTTGTAGGCAGTAATGAGGTATAATTGCTGGTACGTTGTAATATTTTGAGCTGTCAGACATGGTTGAACTGCTTGCTCTAGAGTCTTTATCGCAATCGCTAGATTTATCGTCTCCGCTGTCTTTTGTTTTATCATGATCTTCTTCATCGTTTATGCAATTGTATTGGGTATTATTTTGGTTATCTGGTGAGAAAAAGCTGACTCTGTTTCCTTCTTTCTTTACAATACCCCAAACAACCGATCCGTCACTCATTTCTCGAAGTTCCACTCCTTCCATGTAATGACTCTCACGAGATGTTTGAGATTGAGCTCTACTGTCGTTTTTGCTGCTCCTGCTTATGCTTGTATTGTCACTGCTGCCTGAACTGCTGTGGAGTGATGATTTGCAACTATTAAAACTTCGATCAACGCTTTTTTTAACAGATAGCTGACTAGCTTTTTTTGTCGACAGAGCACATGGATCAATAATATCGTTAACAGGAGTCGAGCCTTCAGAAGTGCTTGAATTTGAACTGTCTAAAGACGGGATACCACTTTCTTCCAATTCAATTTTACCATCGTTTGATGCACAGGATGGTGGAATGGATTCGCTTTTTGAAGTGGTTGAGTTGCCAAATGTGATACCACTATTCCGATCCTCTGTATCTTTAAGGAAATCCAATGATGAGTCTGGTTGCACATAAATAATAGTGCGACGGACTACTTGTGCTCTTTTTTTAGAATCACTTGGTGCCTTTTCCTCTACATTTATTGTCTTTACAATCTTTTTCTGTTTTGATGACCGAGATAGTAGCTGTGATAATAATCGAACTGCACCTCCACCACTATTTGCACGACTGTTTGCCCTTTTACGCTCTTTTTTGGATTTTGGTTTACTCTCAGCCGTCTCTTCTATATTTGAGGACTTTGTGTTACTCAAGTCGTCCTTTGAGTCATTGTGTTGAAGTGCGGATACAGCTGCTCTGGACATGCCACGTTCGCTTCGCTTTTCAGATTTTGCACTGGCTCCAAGATTAGTTGTGCTTAAATTACGGACAAAGCCCTTGATTGATACGCTTCCGGGATTGCTTTTGGTTTTGGCTGCACTGCGTAAACCTCCAAAAATACCAAACGTCTTGTGTTCTTTATGCACCGTTTCTTCCTCTTCCTCCTGGTCCTGTTCGGATTGATTTTCATTCGCTTGATTCAATGGTCCAGCCAAAGAATGGTGTGTCTGTGGTCTTATCGATTTGGTTTTTGGTATAATGTTATTTGTTTGAGGGTGATTCTTTCCCGACCATTGCCAAGCTCCAATATCAATTGAATCATCAAGTTCAATCTTGACACTCATTGCATCCATACTAAGAGAACGTCTGTGGCTTGGCATATTGTGAATTCTGCTGATACGATGATTGCTTGCATTCTCTTGGATGTGATTTAACGTCATATTTGGTGATAATGGTAGGTTAGATGAAGTGCTGTTGACTGAGACAGACCGTTTCAATGAGTTTGCTAGGCTTAGTGTTGAGCCCTGTTGATGGGCAAGCTGTGAGACGTTTGACGACGACACCGTGGGTTTGGCTGTTACACTTTGTAAAGTGTCTTTTTTAAATAAATAAATAAATAACCATTAAATTAGTCAAACTGGTTCTGTCGTTTTTGTATCACATTTACTCACCTGGGGCATTGACATTGTTATTTTTTGTTGGTCTAGCCTGCTTTAAATCTAATTTAACTTGCGATTCTTCTATGTTGTTTTCCTTTAATCCAAATGATTTACGGATACTTCTGATGTCAAATGCACTACTTCTCCTTTTACTGTTTTTTTCTTTTAATGGTTTATCGCCATCATTTAGTAGATCCTGTTTGACTACTACTGGTAATTTTGGAATAGGAGAAGAAGAGGAAGGAGTTGGGGAGGGCAGCTTTGTGGCGTCATTATTGTAAACAGATATTCTTTGTTTTTGCAATTCTAATAATCGGGTCAATTCTAGTTCGTCCTCTTCAGTCATTACAATTTTGCTTTCACGAGGTTGGATAACTGATAAACGGCTAGCATTTAATTCTCGGGCAAAAGATGACAGGTTGAGTTTTTTGCTGGCTTTGGCCGACGCTCGTCGTTTTTTGCTTTGGGCTTTTGACTTTTGGTTTGAAATTGCTTCAGCGGAGAAATCGTTGAAAAAATAATTTTCTTCCATATCAGAATCAGGCTCGAACGGTTCTTCATCCAATGAAATATCAGGGTCCTCATCATCTTGCTCATGGTCCTCTTTGTATTGGTTTTGAATATATTTAGCTTGGTTGTCTTGTACTGGCTCAATTAAGTCCTGTTATATTGATATTAGAAGAATTGAGCTAAATTGATATACTGTATTTTTTTTTCTTTTTTACAATCCACTATTACGAATGTTACCTCATGATGATTGACAGAATCAGGTTGGCCATTCCTTGAAAGAGGACTCTTTTGATACGTATTTTCGCTAGACTTTTTAGAGTGAGGCTTGGGTCGACCTCGTTGCTTTCCACCAAACAAGCCATTAGAATATCTGTTTTGACTTCTTAGGTGTCTCCAAGCTGCCAATTCTTCATACTGTTTTGAGCCGTCTGTGCTTGTGGGTGAAGTTGGTGAAGTTGGTGAAGTTGGTTCTTCTTTTTCGAGTCGACTATCGAGTGATAAAGTAGACGGTATGCTTAAATCTTGGAGGGATTGGAATTGTTTCACATCAAGATTTTTGTTTAGTTGTGGCAAAATAACAGAAGAGCGAAAATCATGGGTGATATTTATGTCATCAAGTTTGTATTTGTTTATGTTTTTTTGTATTGTTTCATTGACTGCAGCTGCTGCTTCGGCTTGTGCTTGTGCTTGTGCTTCGGCTTGCGCTTGTGCTTTTTGTTGCTGCTTCTTTTTCTTGCTTTTAAACATATTCTGACTATTTTTTTTAAAAAAAACAAAAAAAAAAACAAAGAAAGGAATAAAACAGACCAAGAAAGTAAAACGAAAAATATAATATTTTAATGGTTACACCATTTAAGCTTTCATTTTCTCCTTGAGGACTAAAAGGAGCTGAAGTTGGTAACCACGGACTTCTTTTTAAAGAGTAGACACGTGTATGTCAATCTTTCATTATTGTGAAACTTTACAAATCATAAGCACCATTCAAAATTCAGGACTTAAAAAGGTTAAGAATTTATATAAAAATATATTGGCGGTGTTCATAATCTGATTTTATACGAAGATCTCAGTGGTTATTGATGGTAACTGCAAATATTTCACAGATGCACGCTTTTTTTTCAAATCATAAAAAACATTACCAATTAAAGAAAAGGAATATTTATTACAATGAAAAAATAAAATAAAAATAGCAGCTATGCTTCTCCTGTATTGAATTGTTTATTTTTTACCATTTTTTTTATTTCAGACTTCTCCATACGTGATACACCGGACAAAAAAAATATTACTGGAAAGTAATCTGCACCAGAATCGGTAAATGGCTTATAATTGTTGAGCAAAGCGGTTTTCCCACCATGTCGGGTTCAGTAACCAAGCATAAACGGGATTATTCCCTCCTAGAGCAATATTATTATTGATACTAGAATAAATGTTTTAGATATATGCCCATGATTAGGAAACAAAATGGACTTTATCCAGTTGAGATAGACGGATGTCGTAAATCCTTAAATTCAATACCTCCATGCTCATTGTCGACAAAGGTCGGGCGACAAACCGACTCACAATTCCGGACCCCAGTGTGGGTCTAAAGGTGTTGAAGTGACCGAATAGCGATTGCTCTATTTCGCTTTTAATTGTAATAAATAGTGATTTTATTAATAAAATATGATTGAAACTACATTAAACAGCGTGTATATGATATGTAACGACTTTTATTTGAGATTAATAAGCTATAATAGCATCGTTTTAATATATGGTATATTGTGCCATGGTACTTCATTAAGCCCGAGAAACTGGATCTTTTTTTTTTAAAAAAAAAAGAAACTTGAATCTAAAAAGATTACTAAATAGAATCAAGAACCGCCACCAGCGTCTACCAAGGTAGCTGGGGTTGTGCCTGTGGTAACTTATCTCACACCAGTGCTTGATGGACATGCAATATGTGCCAAGTTCATTGGCCGACCAAAACGAAATCACCAAATAAAGCTGTTACCTAGAGGGATATTGCTTAGACACTAATTTTTAAAGCACTAGAACCATTAAAATATAAAAGTAGTGAGCCAAATGTGTCTATGACTTGGTTTTATTCATGCATTTTTGAGGATAAAATTAAAATTAGTTTTTTAAAGTTCGCTTATCAATGGCAGTGAATTTTCTATAACAAAAGGTGCACTAACAATCATTATGCCCTGCCCTCTTGGGTGTAGTGTATTAACAAATGTTTTTTTTAATGATAAGGTTGGAAAAATATTATTACTCTATTATATATTTTTCAAGTGCAAATCACACCTCTCTATTATAATGTTTTACGTTTTAACAGTATTTAAAAATAAAAATAAAAAAATGAAAAATGAAAAATGAAAAGTAGCATATTTTATGATTTACTTTTTTCCATTTCTATTTTAAGTAATTATATGCCATGTTTTGTGTAGCCTACATGAAGGACCTGCTATTTGGACAAGCTTAAGTGTGCTCTCTTGCAAGTGCAAATTATTGATTTTTTTTACCACACCTTTTGACCATCACTCTCCTAATCGAGAAAAAGTAAAATTAAATTATATTTATGCTTTTTATTTTTCACCACCTACTGTGTTTGTTTTTTAATCTAGCAGCCAACCAAAAATTACCAATAAAAGCTATCATCTAGACGAAGACAGTAAACAGCTCGTTTGGAGACCCTTTGGGAACTTGGAAATCAGATAGCAATGTAGATGATAGTCAAAGATATATAAATTATTTCATTGTGATCTATGCGTCTACAAGTCGTGTTTAAATATTAAGAGGGTGTTTATTTGTTGTTAAATGTGTATATTACTGGCCAATGTTGTCAGTTACACGGTGAAATCCTAATTCATTCTGATGTTCAAGCTGGAGACTTCCTTATGGGAGAAAACAGTCTTCCGGTAGAAGTGGAGTCAGTGCGCCGTCATCAATCTCCAACCATTGTGGTGAAAGAACTAAGAAGAAGTGAAATCATAAGAGATGACGATGTGTTAGGTATTGTAAGCTACGAATGTACCGAAGATCATCCTATCCTTTCCTTTGAAAAACAAACCCGTAGAATCACAAAAGATCGTAGAGG
The DNA here is from genome assembly GCA_024139485.1 of Backusella psychrophila. Taxonomy (NCBI): domain Eukaryota; kingdom Fungi; phylum Mucoromycota; class Mucoromycetes; order Mucorales; family Backusellaceae; genus Backusella; species Backusella psychrophila. The sequence goes on along the minus strand of VCJK01000945.1, from coordinate 7,875 downwards.
TTTCACTCTATCAACAGAGGCTATCCGCCTGAATGGTATTGACTGCATGAATATCAGAAATCATTCCCAAACTATCAATCCTCCTAATACACCTCTGAATACTGTAAGAAGACTAGCTGAGTAACAACGAGATGAAATGAACGCAGAGGACTCTAATGATTTGGAGTTTTTTCTCCCCTATGACGAAGTAATTAGTTTGCCCATTATTATAAAAGAGTTGAACACCATTTAAAGCACTGGACTACAATTCGAAGGAAATAGCCACTTCCAGGATCGTTGTCAACAAGTTGGTCTTTCAACACAGTACGTGGAGGACATAGCGTGGTTTTTCGGGCTCTGGTTAGGAGATGGTTACTCTAATAACTTAACAATATCCTTGTATAGCTAGTTAGATGAAGAGACGGAACGTGGATTGGAGGAGCTAGCTAGAAACCTTGGGATGGACACAAACACATACTCTTACTCTGACCGTAACGGCAAAACCGTGTATTTAAGTGGTGGTCTAGACGAATATAGTAGAACCAGATTAAAGGAGCTTCTGCGCAACATGAACATGCTCACGTCAGGTCCAAAGCATCTTCCTGCTTGGCTTCCATTTGAAAATTTAAGTATCCGACGAGCAGTGACCGAGTAATCACGTTTGACCAAACTGTAGAAAGCATCGTACAAGGCTTCTATCCGCTTATAAGATCTTTAGGTCTTCCATGTCATGTCTCTATCAGAGAGAGTGGTACTTCCTCGGATGATGGTTGGAACCGCCAAGACTTGTATAAATTCAAACGGTTTGGTATGGGCACAACAGAAATCGCAGAAATTGTCGACTGTCCAAAGTCGACTGTAGGTAATTGTTTTGATGGAAGAGTTTCAAACGCCGTGGTCATTCGATATATGAAGGAGGTGATTGCAGATGAACTTCCAGAAGCTTCCCTTAGAGCCATTAGAGATGCTGTAACAGACCCTCCAGAAACACACCCAGTTGTGGACATACAATTGATTGGACCAGAACATAAATTTGTCCTTGCAAACCACTTGCTTGTTCATGATTAACTCGATTAAAAAAAATATCCTTGTTAAAATATCAATAAAATGCTTAACATTATTGAAACTTGCAAGTGAAATATGGATCATTTTTGCATTAAAAGCAAATACAAATTATTATGGTACATCAACCTTGTGATATGCTGATCTGTGATGATCTGTAAAGTAGACTCATAGACCTGTTATAAGCCTCAACCAAGTTTATTGGACCTTCTGAGGCCGATGAATACGGAATAAAAGTCATGTTTTTCC